>JASDQU010242224.1:289906-311537 GCA_032191745.1 Picea mariana
TGAGGAGGTTAGGATGATCCCACTAAATCATGAAAGCGAGTAAGATCCAAACCATCCAGATGCCACCTCACCATGGAAGTTTCTCCTTCTAGAATATTCGAGAAAACGTTCGTTTCTCCCACGTGTAGGCATTCTCGCACCCTGCCTATAGAGCAACCTACGAACCTCTCGCAACCCAGCTATGGTGCAACCTGCGAGAATCAGGCATTCTCACACCCTGCCTATATAGCAGCCTGCGAACTTCCTCTTTAATAGGGTTTTCATAAAGGAAAATGCAACTTCTTTTCTCAGGAAAAGTTCTTCTCCCTTCTCTCTTCAGGAACTCAGGCCACTGACCCCTCTGAAGGCAACATATAGGTTTACATCATTAATGGTCATAGGGATGATGAAAATAATGTGTAACACCCGTGCACTTCCATACATAGTATTCCTTTTCCATAAAACTTCAAATAATTTTCAATGTTTTCTATATCGATGATAGTAGTCCAACCTTTAAACGTTGGACCAGTGAAAGACTCTGGCATTGTATACGAATTATCCAATTGAAGACATGCAAATTTTCTTGTATGTATGTATTCTACAATATACATTGTGCGACTTTGAGACATTTTCACAAAGACATTAATTTCATAAAGCATAGGAAGAATTCCATCCAATGTTAATAATGTCTCTATATCAGTTGATCGAAAGATAAGGTCTTGAGCTTTGCCTACACTGAAGTGATGTTCAAACATCACCCCTACTAAGGATTTGTACTCACTAAATAGTCTTTGAGTTGGTCCATTCAATGAGATCCATCTTGTATTGACATCTTTTAGTAGCTTTTTTTCATCTGTAACACCCTCAACAAATTGTTGAAACTCTTTAAATCACTTGGGACTACGACAAAAGTATGCATGAGTTTCACATACAAGATCTCCAGCTTTTGAAACTAGTGAAAACTTGCTTACTATTTTAAATTCAAGATTCATTCTATGAGCCATACAATGAATACTAATAATAAATGGTGAAGTTTATAGTTGTAGTTTGACACAAATTCCATTCCTTTTCCCTTGCATGACTGCTACTTCATCTACTCCGACACATACCAACTTTTTCGCAATCACTAAATGATCCATACCACTAATTTTCTTCAAAGTCTTGATGACAAGTTCATAAATATTTTGAGTTGTAGAATTCTCCCTCATTTTACGAATCCCAAGTAAATATGAATGCCTAACATGATCATTAACCATATAAATGCTCATGCAGATCCATGAAGTATTATCAATAGTTGTAACTTCATCCAAAGACAATGAAAAACACCTAGCATTTGCAATCTTCTCTTTCAAATCATCATTTTCTACTTGAGCTAGATATTTTGCCCATTCCCAACCACTCGTTACTAACCAATGAGAAGATGAAAAATTTGACACTTCAAGAAAAGATATAAAGTTATTGTAATTTGGATAATCTGTCATAGGATGACCTCTAGATAAGATGTGAAATATAGTTCTTAATTGCATCATCTTGGATTACAAATTTCTTTCCATTGTCTCTCCAAATAGAGATGTGATGGTTCCTCCACCTGCCTCGAGTTTTCTCTTATTGATTAAGTATTTATTATATTCATATTCATATTTGACATGTCGAAATTCCTCAGAAGATTTCCATCTGATAATAGATTTCTACTCGTCATTTACAATTTTCTTATCATACACCTTTCTTGCATGCTTCTCTATTGTATCTAACTTCATCTGCAATTTTACTATCTTTCCAAGTTTCCAACTACATATAATGCATCTAACTTCTCATGAAGCCTCTTTCTCATTTGTTGGAGGTATTGATTCAATAAATGGAAATTTTGAGACCCATTCCGATTGGAATTGTCTCCCTATGTCCCATTGGCCTTTTTTTCTTTTCCGTGATTGTGAATGGTTTGTGTTTCCTTCCAAGGAAAAACCTTCAACATTGTTATTGTCAATTTATGGTGAAATTGCTTTCATCTCAATTTGATCACTAGAGGGACCTATTTCATCATCTATTATATGGATATTAGATGCATTCTCAGAAGAGACATCTCTTTCACCGATGGGTTGCTCAAAATAGATTGAATCATGAAGATAATTTGGGTTCTTGGATTAAGGATTTTGAAAGTATGAAAATACATCCCTTTGTTTTGATGTTTTCTTTCCACGATTGTTGTTTGACATCTCACTGAAATTCTCACAATTAGAATTTCAAATCGATCTAGAAACCAAAAGTGAAACCTGCATGAGAAAAATAATATAAAACTAGTCATCCATTTGGAAAGTAAACACAAATGAAAGATATATACATATATCAATTTTAAGAACTCAATTCTTCTCAACAAAACCAATAATTCTTATCTATAAAGAAATCACTTCAGCATACAACAAGTCATTTTCATCTTGAATATTATTATTATTGGCTCAAAAAAATGCGACATCAATAAAAATCCATTTTTAAAAACTATTTTTCCTGTGATAGGTTGGTTTTAAGTTGATAATCTGTTTTGTCTACAAGTGTGTTCCATGACTCATGAGAAACTATATGGCTACATTCAATCTCAGATACATAGATAGATTGGAAGGTCCTTGTTGTCAGACATTTTGCATGTGGATTTTACCGCATGTTTTTGCTTGGGTTTATCCTAGATCCTTGATGTATTGCACTGTTACATAGTACAATGGTCCATTCTTTTCTGTTGGGACCTTTGTATGATATGAGTGATGAGATGTTTCTATCTGTGCCATGTTTTCCTACTATGCCTACCAAACAATGATGACGATATGTACATTCACCTACAAATAATAGTTATAGAGTACATTCACCTACAAACACATATTACTGATAATATGAACAACAAACTTGCAGATCTAAAAACAGTAAACTGGATACATGCAAGAAGCATCCTCAAACCCTAAGATTGCTGCCTAATCCAATGGATAATAGTGCATGAGTTAATGCATCCCAATTGGAGAATTATTGTGGCATGTATGCATGTACACTCCTCCTTAAACTATGCACCCTCACTTAGCTCCTCATGCATGCACACTAACTACCTAGGGATTGGAGCCCTTCTCTATGAATAGATCATGCATTTGTGTAACTGAACTGAATAGAACTGAAATTTGGACTAATAGAAAATTTAATTGAATTGGCAATTACTAAATTTGGAACAACAATGAATTGAGGTGAAAAAACATATGCCCATTTTTTTTGCTTGCTAAATTTTGAATTTTCAATAAGCCTCATTTTCGGCCATTCAAGCATGGGATTTATGGTGGAAAACCTATAACTGGCACAAGGAAAGAGATTAGGAGAGGGATCATACTTCCATTCATTGGAACTAGGAATCTAGTCAAGGTGTATGCAGGTTGAAAGAGAAGATAATGAAGGGCAAAAGGCCATTTTTCTACTTGTTAAATTTTGAATTTTCAATAAGCCTCACTTTCGGCCATTCAAGCATGGGATTTATGGTGGAAAAGTTAAAACCTATATTATAAATGACAAATTGGGGAAAATTCTTTGCATGTAGATCCTAGCTACAAAAATTCACAAATATTATCTGCACTGTAGGAATAACACTTTCTATCTCCATTTGATTTCATGAGTATGTGATTATTTGAAGTTTACAACTTGAATTGGCATTTGAGAGTAGATTTAGTAAGGTTGGTTTGGGACCTGGGTTCTTATGTGTTTGGTTATAATTGGGTTGAAATAGTAATATATGGTGGGTTAGGCAAAACCTGGAGTGGACTGTGGAAAATTTTGGTTAATTGATTTTCATGGTGAAAAATGGCCATATGGATAACTATCTTTCATTATTTTTTATGTTCTTAGCATAGTAAGCAATACAATATGATATAGGTTATAGCAACGGGTTGAGGAAATGTTTGTATAAAATTATAATACCAACAACTTAGTATACTGTATGAGGATGCATATGAAGTGTTTGTAGAAATGTATGCATTAGATTTTTCATTCTTGCTCATTGTTCAACACAAACTCACTCTAGGCATGCCACATCTATCTATAACTATGTTTATCTTGATGTGTGACATGGTATTGATACTGCAATATCCACACAAGTATAGGCATGCATTTGAATGGAATTTACTCTATTAAAACGGATTTAGGAATGTGAAATTGTAGCTTTGTGGGCAGAATTGCATTACTTTTTCTTTGGATTATATTCTTGCTTGGAAAGCTAGTATGATCGGTGTGTGTTCTGTCACTTGTGCGTGGAAACACACAATAATTGGGATTTGGGAAACACGGTGTCGAAACACCGTGTTTCAACACTAGCTTGTGAGAATGATTTAAAAACGCCCAGGGAATTTATCCAAACTGTGGGTAAGCTCAAAAACTTAAACACAATCTACAAAACTACTAATCTACTCCAATCACTAACCCAAACAATCACTCGTCATGACCTGAAGCCTCTGCTATCCTGGAGGCTAGGTGGGATCTATCACTGATCAGGATGACACTTATGCGTGGAAACACATAAGCAATGAGCATTGGGAAACACAGTGCTAAAACACCATGTTTTAACCCCAGCTTGTGAGAACAATTTAAAAACGCCCAAGTAATTTATCCAATCTATGGGTAAGCTCAAAAACTTAAACACATAACTACTTATCTACTCCAATCACTAACCCAAACAATCACTCGTCATGACCTGAAGCCTTTGTTATCCTCAAGGCTGGGTGGGATCTATCACTGATTAGGATGACACTTGTGTGTGAAAACACACAAGCAATAAGCATTGGGAAACACGGTGCTGAAACATCGTGTTTCAGCACCAACTTGTGAGAACGATTTAAAAACGCCCAGGTAATTTATCCAAACCGTGGGTAAGATCAAAAACTTAAACACAAAACTACTGATCTACTCCAATCATTAACCCAAACAATCACTCGTCATGACCTGAAGCCTTTGCTATCCTGGAGGCTGGGTGGGATCTATCATTGATCAGGATGACACTTATGTGTGGAAACACACATGCAATGAGAATTGGGAAACATGATGTTTCAACACCAACTTGTGAGAATGATTTAAATGTGCCCCGTTAATTTATCCAAACCGTGGGTAAGCTCAAAAACTTAAACACAGAAGTGATTGATCTACTCCAATCACTAATCCAAACAATCACTCGTCATGACCTGAAGCCTCTGCTATCCTGGAGGTTGGGTGGGCTCTATCATTGATCAAGATAATCCCTACTAGTATATGCACTTAATGAATGCCCAAAACAACTCTGCTACTAGCGGAGCGGAGAACCATGAGCCCATGAATGATAAGATATTAAGATTATCCCTGGAAAGAATGTAATGACAACTTGAGGGGAAGGAAGAAGAAATGCATGCCATTTTGGTGACATGATCATACTAATCCAAACTTCCATGATCATAAAACAGGTCTGGAAATGAAACAAAATTGAAAATACTGAAAATTAGAATTGAATAGAGTACAATTGAATGGTACCAGTACCACCAATAAGCTAGCATAGTGCCACGTTTCACAAATTAACATACCATGGTTACTATGGTGAAATTCACAGTTGTGATAAAATTTGCAGAGAGGGCTTAGAAGCCACTTACCCGATTTCAAGGTGCTGCAGGTTGACAACTAGAAATGTTGACACAGAGTGACCAAGAATATGGCAAGAACTCAACACTTTCTCCTCCTGTAATCTGCAATTTTTGACAATAGAATTTTGATTTGGAACTTGGCCTTTGAATATTTCAAGCTAGGTGTGGCTGGAGATTTCAAGGCTAACCACTTGGATCTATTAATATTGTGAATCACCATCAAATTGGGGCAATTTTTTTTTAAACCCACGAGCGAATTCATGTAAAAACTCCAAATCGGGGGCATCCTCTATAAAAACTCCAAATCGGTGGGTGAAAAAGCCATAAGGCCAATGACCTTCCCAAATCGAGGCGAATCATGGTCGTTGGCCCTATGAAAAATCTAAAACTGTGAGAGAAAACCATGGAAGATCAATGACTACTCCCAGAAATCGGGCGAAAGGGAAGATCACAATAAAGGGAGGCGAATTGGGATTAATATGTTTTTTTTTTAATATTTAAAATTCGCCCTACCAAAATTTGAAGGGGCTAAATTTCACCCATGGACAAATTTTCACCCGTAAAATTTTCACTAATGAAATTTTTGGTTTCATATGAACCTAATAACATAAATTGATTAATTTTTTGGTTTTATATGAACTTAATAACATAAATTGATTAATATTTAAAATGTCATAAATTTTAATTTAACTATTAATTTTAAAAAATTAATTAATTAATAAATACATTTTTTAAATTTATTTTTAATAAACATATAATTATAATAAAATATTCAATAATTTTGAAAGTTTTTTCAAACAAAATAAATAATAAAATCCTCCCACTTACATGGTCATTTCCACCCACTTTTATCATTATAAGATCTAACACCTTCACTACCCAGAAAACTAGACCAAAATAATTATAAAAATCGAATCTCCTTGAGCAAGAAAACCAGGCCAAAGTAATTATAAAAGCAATTAACATCGATACCAATTAATACCTCCTATCTTTTATTATAAGCCTCTTTATCACCGTTGTCCAGGTTATTATTGCATCGCATTCGGTCATAGGATTTAGGTCCACATTCCTGGTTTGCCTAGCTGATCTATTTTATATTTAGTATTGCAATTGTTATCTATTTTCGATGGGGTTTGCCGATCTGAGGTGTAAAGACCCAATCCAATTGGCTGCAGCACCGTAATGGGTTTTATGCAATTCAATCAAACGGGCGAAGGCAGGAGTCTATATACACAGTAGGCCATAAAGTATCTCTGATGCTTCAGTGGTGTTTGCTGCCATGGAAAACGACGGGATATTTCGTTTATATGAGCATATACCAAGAGAAGGGTGGCCACATTGTGGCAGTTACGTTGCAATCGCCACATGCATGTCAACTTAACAACACCCACATGAGAGAACAAACACCGAGCAATGAAAATGTGGGATGGATTTGGCTGTCAATGGCTTATGCCCTTTCCTTTTCCCATTCCAATTCGACCGCCAAGCCCATTATCAACAATGGGCTCCACGTTCTATTCTCGCCTCGGATACTCCTCTCCTCTCTCCCCACACGCCTACTCTTCATGCGGTACACAGTCGGCCTTATTTCTCTCCTGCCCCTGTCCCTCCGCCGCTCTTTTCTTGAGGGCACATGCCCTTCTCTACCAGCCCATCTCAGCAACTGCCCTTAATTTCTCCCCTTTGTGAAAGGATGGATGAATCTCAAGTGGGATTTCAGTGAACCGGTTGAGGGCTCTCCACTATGGCGAAAAAGCAGGCAACTGACGAAGATCCGAAGGGGTTCGCGATGAGACACTCTGCCCTGAAGGAGGATTATCAGGAATTGCAGAGGGTATGTATGTATGCATGCCTATTACATCACTTGACTCTTATGTTGTGTTTGGTATTCATGGATCTGAATTGGGTTCTTGTGTCTCAGGAGAATCGATCATTGAAAAAGCGAATACAAAGAGCTAAGGTCAAAAGAGACAGTCTCCTGGGGGTGGTCAGGTTCGATCCTCTTTCCAACCCATTGTTATACTATTATCATTT
The DNA here is from genome assembly GCA_032191745.1 of Picea mariana. Classification (NCBI taxonomy): domain Eukaryota; kingdom Viridiplantae; phylum Streptophyta; class Pinopsida; order Pinales; family Pinaceae; genus Picea; species Picea mariana. The sequence continues at coordinate 297,541 of JASDQU010242224.1, forward strand.
GAATTGTCGGCAATTCATAGTTTTGATAGGGTTTCTTCCCTTTCCATAGTTCACTGTACAAAATCTGCTTTTTTTGGGTGAAGAATTTGATTCTCTTCTTACATGCTTACTAAAATTTAATAGTGGCCAATAGGGTTTTCGTAGAACTAGCCTATACCCGTCTAATCTCGGGTCTCATATACCTCTGGAGATTGTGAAGTTCGATTTTGAATATTTGGAGATCCATTATTTGATATGTATGCCAGTTTCGCGAAATTGAGAGAGGCATGCTTGAGCTTTGCAACTTTGAGGGGCAAGCATTATGCACTCAACAATGTTGCATTTAATGCAATAATCCTGGGATATATTCAGTCCAATCTGAAGCAAATCACATTGGACGGTATACATATATTCTAGGGTATACTGCAATCAATGCAGGGCTGCAAGGTGTTTATTGATTGCCGCTTCGAGGTGCATATCATACCTGTCTTTATATGGGTTGGGACTAGTTTCAATGCATCATTACATGGGCACCCACACACAGAGTTGATGGATCATCCCCACCGCCACCTCCACCTGGGCTGTAAAATGTACTTCTCGTCTCTTGGTGCAATTAGGATTAGTGAAGAATCTAATAGTTCCTTTGGAATTGATAAAAAAGATTTTTTCCAAGTGCAAAACAACATTGATTATTAGCCAATGTTCCAAGAATATGCAATCTCGAGGGAGCTATTACTTTTCTTTTAAAAATTGTGTTACTTTAGGAAAATTTATTAGCATATAATTATGTTTGGTAGGATTTAAGTACATCATATTAATGAGTTGATTCCCGTATAGGTAGGGTCTATCTTCTCTTCAATGTATATATCGAAGAACTAATGGGTTTGTATTATTTATTCCCTCCCTCAAGATGTTTTGTTGACTAGGTAAGTGATGTTTAAGAGTACCCTAAGTAACCAAGATCATTATGATCTACATTGTGACGATCAAAAACTTGTAAGGGACCAATGCAGACCTCCCAAGCCATATTGAGAACATGGGTGACTAATAAGTATAGAGTTATGTTAGAGCTCTGACCTTTCACAACTCAACATCCAGGCAACGATACTCAGTGCATAACAATATTGCTTGCGAGCTAGTCTTGAAGAGTATGCAATCTTAAACCCATTGATAGAATAATTGACATCGATCTTGTAACGTATATATGGACATCACTCTTTGAAATATAAAAAAACTCTGGGTCGTACTAGGGTTGTACAGCCACAGCCAGTGAGGGCGAATTGGGCCGTACAACAACAAGAAGGAAGAGATGAGTTTGTTGAGTCTTACAGGCGGGGAGAGTGAAGAAACTCAGGGTTGTAAGAATTTCTCAGAAATTTCTGCTATAATTATTTTTCTTCTAAAGCCAATAAATCCCCTCTTTGCTGGTTTTCCCCATACTCGGGTTTCCAGGGTAAAAATTGCGTTATGTGTTTTATGTGCTTGGTTTCATTTTATGTTGTGCATTAATTTTTTTGCATAGTTTTCAGATTTCTATATCAGCATTGAAGTAAATCTGGGTAGTAAAATTATTGGCATTAAAATTCAGATTGTCGGGTTTCAAAAGTTTAACATGGTATCAAAGCTCGGCCTCTGAATATAGAAACCGAGTGTGTTTTCAGGAGTAAAACCAACGGAAGAGGTCGAATTACCAGCAGGGCGAGTGAGCTAGGGCAACAATTAAAATGGCAAATTCAGGGTTAAGATTTGAGGATAGATTAGAGGATGCTTCAAACTGTAGTCCATGGAGAGAGCGCATAGCTCTGGTGCTATAGGAGCAGGGGTTATGGGAGTTTGTTGAGGGAACCCCAACGCCCCCAGCTAATCCATCACAACTTGCAGTTCATATCAGGAAGGATGTGAAGGCAAGAAGGATTATTATTGATGGGGTGAGGACCATATCATTCCTCACTTGTCGGGAAAGAAGACGTGGGAATCTCTGACCACGTTTTACCAATCAGACAACTAGAGCAGAAAAATGATGCTCAGACAGAAACTCAGGAGCACCAAGATGGCCAGGGGAGACACTGTTGCATCCTACCTCACCAAGTTCACTCAGATCGAAGATGAGTTGGCAACAATAGGGGAAGTCGTGGATGAGACTGAGCTGGTGAGAATAGCCTTGAAGGGCTTCACCAAGCAGTGGGAGGTGTTTGTCCAAGGAATAGTGGCACAAGAGAAACTTCCCAACTGGGAAGGACTATGGGACGACTTCACTCAGGAGGAGCTGCGAGTTGGGTCCTCACAAGGCATTCAGTTGAAAATTGAAGATGAGGAGAATCTGGCCCTAGCAGGCAAGGGCAAACCCAGAGCCAAGAAGGGTTCTAGTTGGGGTCAGACTTCAAAGGGTGAGAAGAGGAAGGACCAAAGCAAAGTAAAATGCTTTGCTTGTCACAAACCAGGACACTTTGCCAGCCAATGCCCAACCAAGAAGAAGGGCAACAAGAAGTCACAAACGACAGCTTCCGCTTTAGCAGAAGTAGATGATTTTGCAGCCAAATTTGAGAATGAGTTTTCACTCATTGCATGTCTTTCCAGTTCAGCCTACAGTGGAGTGTGGTACATTGACAATGGAGCCTCTAGTCACATGACTGGAGTGTGTGATTACTTCTTCAGCCTAAAGAAGGAGGATATGTACCTCTACATTGAGATGGGAAATAATGCCAAGTGTCGGACAACAGGCCATGGGACAATCACATTTCAGAGGTAGTCCAGGAAACCACCGATGGTGAAAGATGCACTGTATGTTTCGGGGATGACGAAGAATCTGATTCTAGTTTCAACATTGGAGGACAGGGGCTACGTGGTCACATTCCAGGATGTGAGAGTGTACATTCGGCCCAAGGACTCCAAGACAACCAAAGTGATTGGAGTGAGGAGAGAGAAGCTGTATAAGCTTCAGTTCGAGTGAACCCGAGCATTGGTGAGCAACACATGTGACATGGCAGAGTTATGGCATAGGAAGGTGGTGCATTTGCATCATGGAGTACACAACGTGCTCAAGGAGATAGTGACAGGCCATTCAGACTTCAACACAGAGCATTGTGAGGTATGCAAAGGGTGTGCTATGGGGAAGTATACCAAAAGAGATTTCCCAAGCAGTGACAATAGGACATGAGGCATTCTTGATTTGATACACTTAGACGTATGTGGGTCCATGTCTTTAGTATCCTTGAGTGGGTACGAATATTATGTCACCTTCATCGATGATCATTCCAGGAAGACCTGGATCTATTTCATGAAGACTGAGGATGAGGTCTTTAGTCGGTTCCAAGAGTTCAAAGCTCTTGTGGAGAACCAGACGGGAAGAAAGATCAAGACACTGAGATTCGACAATGGAGGTGAGTACACCTCAAAGGCCTTCAAGGATTTTTTGTGCAGGTGCTGGGATAAAGAGGGAGTTGATTGTTTCGAACACAACCCTCAGCAGAATGGGATGGCAGAAAGGAAAAACAAGGCCATAATTGGGTTGCAAAGGCAATGTTGTATGATCAGGATTTGCCTAGGCTCTTATGGGCAGAGGCTTGCAACACTGTCGTCTACATACAAAACAGGAGTCCTCACAGGGTGTTGGGGAGAAAGACTCCCGAGGAGGTCTTTATAGGGAAGAAAGAACTTGAAGAGGTCTTTACATGGAAGAAACCAGTGGTTGGATACTTCCGGATATTTGGATGCCTAGTCTACTGTCACGTCCCCTCTGAGAAGAGGACGAAGCTCGAAGCCACTGTTGAGAAGGGGATCTTCGTTGGATACAGTGAGACTTCTGAGGCATACCGAGTCTACATTCTTGCATTGAGGAAGACATTTGTCAGAAGGGATGTGAAGTTTGAGGATGATAGAGCTCTCAGGAAGGCTCATGATACTATTCCTGCAACAATAGGGGATCAAGAGCTTGAGACTTAGAAGGAAGAGGAGACATAGGTTACAGGTACAGGTACATGTACAAATGTTCAAACTTCAGATCAGGATGAGGAGCAGGAGCCTCCTCTAGTACATGATACTCCTTCATTGTCCAAGAGGAGGAAGACCAGATGGGTTGAGCAAACCTTAAGAGAGGCTCAGGAGTACGTGGGTGCTTCCACAACTTCTTTCAGGGAGAGTAGAGCACCACAGAGATTTTCCAACTACATGGCTTTGATGAGTGATTTGTGAGAGGTCGAGCCTTCCAACTTTCAGGAGGCATCATAGTAGCAGCCAGCAGGTGTGGCGAGATGCCATGGTGGAAGAATATGCTTCCATCATGAAGAATGACATATGGGAGGTTGTGCGATGACCAGAAGGGAAATCAGTGATAGGCTCGAAGTGGATCTACAAGATCAAGCACGCTGTTGATGGCAGTGTGGAGAAGTTCAAAGCCTGGTTTGTGGCTAAGGGGTTCTCTCAAAAAGATGGAGTTGATGACGATGAGACTTTCGCCCCAATAGTCAGGTACACTTCGATCAGAGCTGTGATCTCTATTGTAGCAGAGATGGGGTGGAAAATCCACCAGATGGACGTGAAGACGGACTTCCTTAATGGCATCATTGAGGAGGAAGTGTATATTGAGGAGCCAGAGGGTTTTGAGGTTTTGGGGAAGGACTTCCATGTGTGCAGACTGAAGAGAGCTTTGTATGGGCTCAAGTAGGCTCCTAGGGTGTGGTATTCGAGGATAAACAACTACTTGCAAGGGATGGTCTTCACCTAGAGTGAGGTGGACTCAAACCTCTACTACATCATTGTTGGAAGTGAGCCACTCATTCTTGTGTTGTATGTGGATGACCTGTTTCTCACAGGTTCAAAGAAGCTCATAGTTGAATGCAAGAGGGATCTTGTTTCAGAGTACGAGATGACGGATTTGGGGTTGATGCACTACTTTTTGGGGTTAGAGGTGTGGCAACGAGATGGTCAGACTTTCCTGGGATAGGGATTCTGAAGCGGTTTGGGATGCAGGACTGCAGGCCTATGTCTACGCCTATGGTGACCAATTGGAAGAAGATTGATGCTTCCAGATCAGAGGCAGTGGACCCTACCCTATACAGGTAGTTGATTGGCTCTCTTATGTATTTGGTCAACACTAGACAGGATATATGTTTTGTTGTCAACACACTCGGTCAATTCATGGTTGAGCCAAAGCGCGTGCAATGGGTGGCAGCAAAACATGTCCTAAGATATTTGCGTGGCACAATTGAGTATGGGTTGAGTTACATACATGGAGATGGAGTGAAATTGATGGGCTATACAGATGCAGACTAGGTAGGCAACACAATTGACAGGAAAAGCACTTTAGGGTGTTGTTTTAGCTTGGGATCAGGAGTTGCTTCTTGGTTCAACAGGAAACAAAAGTCAGTAGCATTAAGCTCTGTCAACGCAGAGTACATGGCAACCAACTTAGCAGGATGTGAAGACATGGATTGTTTGGCCAGGAGTTGGAGACGACTGTCATACACTGTGACAATTAGAGTTGCATCAATCTCTTTGAAAATCTAGTGTTCCATGATGGATCCAAATATATTGAGATCATATTTCACTTCATCAGGGACTGTGTTCAGAAAGGGATAGTGAAGCTATAGTATGTGCCTACAGGTGAGCAGGCTGCATACATTCTCATGAAGGCCTTGATGAAAGACAAGTTTGTCTTCTTTAGGGACAAGTTGGGGGTGGCGCAAAACACCTTCCTTGCTAAGAGGGAGTGTTAAAATTGTAGCTTGGAAGGTGTCTCAGCATAGGCCTTGTGTCCAGGCATGTTGAAGACATTTAAGTTAGGAAAAGCATAATAATTACTCAAATAATTATTATTGGCTTTATAACTCATATTTCCAAGTTTCTAACTTAGGAAATTAATATTTCACTTAAGTGAATTTTCTTGACTCTTCTAGAAAGTTCTCAAAGAGGGAAATTGAGTGAAAGGGAAAATATAAAAAGAGCTAAGGTGATGGGTGGGGACACACATTGAGCAAACATAAGAGGGCGAGCTTGAGAGTTGAGGAAGAGGTCGATTTGAGCTGGGTAGAGCAGTAGGAAGAGGGCAGTCATACAGGCCATACCAGGCAGCCAGAGAAGGGCCGCGAGTTAGGCCGTACAACTCAGCTTGAGCAAGCTGCGGACCAAGCCGTACAACACAGCTAGAACAGGCCGCGACCTAGGCCGTACAACACAGCTAGAGTGAGGTCGTACTAGGGCCGTAGAACCACAACTAGTGAGGCCGAATTGGGTCGTACAACAATAACAAGGAAGCGATGAGTTTGTTGGGCCGTACAGGCTGGGAGAGTGAAGAAACTCGGGGTTGTAAGAATTTCTCAGAAATTTTTGTTATTATTTTTCTTCTAAAGCTAATAAATCCCCTCTTTGCAGGTTTTTCCCACACTAGGGTTTCCAGGGTAAAAATTGTGTTATGTGTTTTATGTGCTTGGTTTCATTTTCTGCTGTGCCTTGTGTTAAGACTCAACTGTAATTTTTCTGCATAGTTTTCAGATTTCTATATTAGCATTGAAGTGAATTTGGGTAGTAAAATTATTGGCATTAAAATTCAGATTGATGGGTTTCAAAAGTTTAACAGTAGCATCCACAAAAAATGTCACCAATTGGCAATAATAACCCATAAGTGTGATATCAAAGACATTTCAAATCTTTGTGGAGCTCTACTTTGTTAACCAATACATAAGGTGCATTTCTTTCCTATTTGATCAACATATGTTGGGGAACGAATATTTAGCATCAATTTGACATCTTGATAAAGAGATCTTCAACTTTTGATAGACTCTTATAATCTTAAGGACAAGATTCTTTGTCGATGAATGAGGTAGATGAAACCTTAACCAAAGATATTCATTGCTTCCAAAGACCTAGAATTATGAGTTCTATATACAGTTGGAGAAAATGAAAAATGGTAGAAAAATTATGTCCCAAGAAAATTACAAGAAAATGACAATTTTGTTCTCAAATGTTTCTTAGACAACAAGCTCTGCGATCTCATTTCTAGTTGATATTCATTGCTTCCAAAGACCTAGAATTATGAGTTCTATACATAGTTGGAGAAAATGAAAAATGGTAGAAAAATTATGTCCCAAGAAAATTACAAGAAAATGACAATTTTTATTCTCAAATGTTTCTTAGACAACAAGCACCACGATCTTATTGCTAGTTGTTACCATAAGCTCAACCATGTTTTATTGTCATATATTTAGTTTTTTCTTGATTTTTTTTGAAGGTGATCAATCCGCTTCAAACATAGGAGGATGCAAACTTTGTTTGAGAGTTGCACATTTTAACACAAGTTTGCAAAGGTCCAAAGGAGCTTCATTATTGACCATAGCTCATGGTGGGACAATGAAGTGGATGTTGTGGATACTATTGCAAGTAGATGAGAGGCTTGCACTTTTCAATATATCAAGGGAGTTTTTCCATTGATATCTTTGATGTACTAAAGACATGGGATTTTGAGTTAGAAAGGTTAGCATAGGCATTTTGGGATAGCATTGGTACAATGCATTCCCTGTGAAAGCTATGCCATTGCAATGTTGTGATATCAGGAGTAGGAGGTGGCATCACTACAAGAAAATGACAATTTTTATTCTCAAATGACTCTTAGACAACAAGCACCACGATCTCATTGCTAGTTGTTACCATAAGCTCAACCATGTTTTATTGTCATATATTTAGTTTTTTCTTGATTTTTTTTGAAGGTGATCAATCCGCTTCAAACATAGGAGGATGCAAACTTTGTTTGAGAGTTGCACATTTTAACGCAAGTTTGCAAAGGAGCTTCATTATTGACCATAGCTCATGGTGGGACAATGAAGTGGATGTTGTGGATACTATTGCAAGTAGAAGAGAGGCTTTCACTTTTCAATATATCAAGGGAGTTTTTCCATTGATATCTTTGATGTACTAAAGACATGGGATTTTGAAGTTAGAAAGGTTAGCATAGGCATTTTGGGATAGCATTGGTACAATGCATTTCTTGTGAAAGCTATGCCATTGCAATGTTGTGATATCAGGAGTAGGAGGTGGCATCACTACAGTGCAATTTCTTGAAAGAGGCATTCAAGCTTGTGATTTAGGTAAGAGCACAAGACCCTTTCAGATGTGAACACATCAGAGAGCATTTGAGATGAGAATGGTTAATGGAAAATTGTCCTATAATCGCTCAGCGTATGGCTGACTTGATTCACTAGCACATACCTTAATTTAAATTGCGGAAATTAAATTGTTTATTTCTCCGCTTTCTATTTCATTGTGCATTAAAACTGATTTATATATTACTTGCAGATTGTAACTAAATGCAAAAGACAGTGTTGAAGAAATCAATCATTAACACATAAATAACACATAGATTTTACCCTGGAAACCCATTTGGAAAAAACCTGCAAGAAATGGCCTTTGGTTGGCTCTTTTATGCTTGGGGATTATTACAAACTGGAGCTATACACTCTCAATTAGAGAATCCGTGTATTCTTACTCTGGTGGTATTTTGCAGATTGTTGTTTGGCTCAGAGACAATCTTCGTTCTCCATGGACAAGCTCAAAGTCCTGTTTGTCCTTCGATCTAGAACAGACTTCTATGTTTTGAGTCTTCAACCCTCTTGCTACTATGCCCTTCTTTTGAAGTTCCAATTTTTCGTTGTTTTGGGTCCCCCCCTTCATTTGCAATAGACCTGCCCCTTTATTACCTCCTCTAGCATTTCGTTCTCAGCCCCCCCAAAGCCAAGAGATTCAAGAAACTATTCATATGCCTCCCTGACTGTTCTCTCAAGAGATGATGACAATTTCCCCATTTGTTTTCTAATTTGAGCAACTTGGCTTTTTTCACTGCCACATGGCACTTTGTGATTGGTCAAGGGGCTATTGATTAGCACTGAGTGGCGATGCTGCTTACCAGCTAGGTAGTGACTTGATAGTCTTGGGCATTTGTAGAAAGCTTCAATGGATGTTGCTTGCCTATGGGTGATACCACACTCGAGGTGCTAAGCAGTATTATACATAGTCAAGTCTGGTGTATAAAACTGGATTGTGAGTTGCATAGCCAATAATGGATGAACATGTGTCAAGTCTCAACTCTAAATCCCATTAAAGTACATAGGTTAACATTGAAAAATGGATTGTGATCGTCGATTTGAATAGGCTTCAATCTCAAAACACATTGGGTCATGTGCAACTCCTTGTTGCTAGATGCTCCAAAGCTCCACATGCCTTTTTTCATCGTTTACCCTTTGCCTTATGCCTTGTTTTTCTATGTAGCTTGCAAAGGTAGCACTTTGTTCTGTATAGCCTTCTCTCCATGTGGTCCTCAACTTCGCATGTGGACCTTCGCATTGCCTGAAGCATCGCAAGCCTTTAACTTGGGCATTTTTGAGACTTCCAAGGCAATGCATACAAGGTTCGACTAAGGTTTTGTTGAGAAATGTAGCTTGAGCAAGGACTTCTTGTGCAAGTTTCAATGTGAATGTGTAGGAAGTAGTTTGGCATTTCATTGGTGACGACTTTGGAAAAATGGTCACTAATTCTATTGTGTAATTCACTTAGGATAAAGTGAAATATCTTATGTTCTCAAGTTGAGTTTAATAAAGTGCATTTAATGCATTACTGACTTAGACTAGATTTAATCTCAAATGTACATCTCAAAATTAGATTAGGGTTTTAGAAAAGCATAAATAAGACACGACAGAGAAGTATTGCTTATGATTGAACAATTGAGCAACTAGAGGAGAGAAAACAACGCACAATAGGAAGATGATTGATTTGCAGGTTTTTAGTGGGTTGTAAAGGTAGCCGCACAGTGAATTTGTATAGTTGCACAAAACTATACAACAGATTCGTATAGTGGTACGAATTTGTACAACAATCGTACAAAGCCATACAAGAGGTTGTACAGGTCTTATAATTGTTGTCTTTCCTTTTGGTATAGGTCGTACTTTCTTTGCAGGTTTTATAACTTAGTTTGAGGTGATTTTGATAATTGTGCGCATGTTGTTTTATCAACTTGTGGAGATTTCCTTGTAAGCTTTAAATAGGGAACAAAAAGTTGATTTTGAAGGAGAAATTACCGGTGTATGTGAAATCATTTTATGCTTTCGCTATTTACGTTTTCAACTATTGTGTGATTTGGTGCTATGATCTGAAATTAATTTCCACATAAAATTAAATTCAGCAATTTATCTATTTAATTGAGATCACAAGGACAACAATCACCTATGGGAATTTTTACATGGTATCACAACTTCTCTTTGATTGAGATTCTCGAGTGTTTGCAACAATAAATCAACTGCGGGAAACAAAGACCAACAATTGGCGGGTTTCAATATTTTTAAGGATTAATTTTTAGATTTGGGAGTTTGTGTAGTAGATTTGAGAGATGACATCAACTAACCTCAGATTTGGGGACAGATTGGATGGTGCCTCAAATTTCTTGTCTTGGAAAGTCAGGGTTACACTCTTGTTGGAAGAGAATGATCTTTGAGACATCGTCAAAGATGTTGTGGTAGAACCCATAGATTTGCAACAACTCCCACGAAGAAGGAAGTGAAGGCCAAGCAGATGATCATGGACGTTGTAAAGGATCATTTGATCCCTCATATATCCAAGAAGAAAACTACAAAGGAGATGTTTGATGCCATGGTCGGGGAAGAGTGAAGAGTGAGGAGTCAACCTCAAGGGTAAGGGGAAGAGTGAGGAGTCAACCTCATAGCCAGGAAAGGACTTGAGTAAAATCAAGTGATTCATTTGTCATAAGCAAGGTCATTATGCATCACAATGACTAGATAAGAAGAAGGATAAAGGAAACCAACAACAGAAGTAGGCTGTAGCCTCTTTAGAAATTTAGATGAACGAGTTTGCTGTTAAGTTCGAGAAGGATTTCTTGATGGTATCTTGCCTTTCTACTTGCATGGTTTTGAGGAATGCGTGGTATGTGCACAATGGGGCATCTCGTCACATGATATCAACTAGACAATTATTTTCTAGTCTAACAGAGTAGGACTTAGGAGTACGGGTTGAGCTTGGTGATGATGCCAAGTACCTAGTAGCAGGAGTTGGTACTATTCTCTTCTAGTGCGAGTCAGGTAAGTCTCATGTGGCTCATGTGAACTCTATGCTGAAGATATCGGAACTCAATAGGCAACTAATCCAAAGGTCGACATTGGTCATGTGGATCCAAATATGCAGATCCATCCACATAGTTGGAAAGGGTCGAAGCTGAATCTGGAAGGAACAATACCACTGTAGAATATGCAAGCTGGACACTGGTAGTCATAACTGGCTCCGTATTTGTCACATTGATTTTATCTACATAAGGTGGAGTAGAGTCATCATATAAAATATGAAAGTGGTCGTCATCCTAGAAATGACAACTATCCATATACCAATCATCATAGTCGTCCTCGTAATCATACCAAGCATATCTACCTTGAGTATATTCGCTTTTGATGTAATTGTATATGGTCTCCATAATATACCTCTCTTGAAAATTTTGCCTTTCAACTTTGAACTCTTGAAATGTTGACTTGATGTCTTCCATCTGTCGTCGAATGTCCATGATGATTCGAGAGAAAATATCCATTGGGAATACTACATATAAGATACCAAAAGAAAGCTCTTAAAATTCTCTATCCAATGGCATCGATTTGGTAGCAATTTGAGCACTATGTGAAAAGTTATGAGCTCTACATTCCTACCGCCATCACGAAGACCCTAGAAAATGACCGATTTTAAATTGGTGATATCTTCACTTTCAGAGCTTCGATTTGAATGATTTTTTTTAAATGGGCTATTTTTGAAAGAGGAACTCAAATTTGTAATTTGTTTGGGCAAATTTGGCCCTAGGTGCAAAATTAGCAAAATCGTGTCGGTTGTCTGTGGAAAAACCCTGAAAATTAACAAATTTTAAAATGATGATAACTTCACTTCTCTGTCTCCATTTCGATCGATTTTTTTTTGAAATTGGTTGTTTTTCCGAGAGGAACTGAGATCGACAACCAATTTCAGCAAATTCCACCCAGAAAGCTATAGGATTTGTCTGGAGTGTCCCAGCCCTCTGTTGTCTTCTTGAAAAAAAAATCTACAAAAATAGAGAAAAAAATTGCCCCTTTTTGTGGCCGAAGAAAGTTCTTTGATACCACTTGTTAAGTACCAAAAACCTGAATATAGAAACACCACAATAGACCCAAGGACAATATAGAAATCCCACACTTTATTATTATGAAAACTCTTAGGGTAGGGCAACACCATACAATAGATCCTATTACAGAAGGGATCCACTCCTATGCACTTTCCTTTTTGAGGGGGCAACCTCCTAATGAGCTACCCCTCAAATACAATACTTCTTTTTCTTCTTGACTTCCATTACATTGCTTGAACCTCTTTATATAGTGCTACCAATCACCTAAGAACATTCTAGAGGAGGAACCTTATAGAAGCGGAACCTTCTAATAAGTCCTCTTACATTTATTATGTTCACACTAATATATCTGACTACCATAGTGGGCCTTATTTAATAATATAGTGGACCTAGTCCACCTTATATTGAATGGCCTCCACTATTATCACTATGGGCCCTTCGGTCCCCCCATTACCTCTTTAGCTACACTACACTTGCCAAAATTTGTGGCATCTACACTTGAAATTAGAAGGCGTTTAGCGCAATGGGTTAGTTCAATCAGTTTAAAATGGATTGTTTCAAGGTGGAGTTTGTTGTGAGGTCTCTGGTTCTAGTCTGGTTGAGTCTTGCTGGGTTACTAGCTGCTAAATCAGTTCAAATGGGTTGTTTCAAGGTAGTGTTTGCCGTGAGGTCTCCGATTCAAGTCTGGCCGAGTCCTGCTGGTTTACTGGTTTCTATTGTGGTTGGTGGTGGTTGAGCCACCCTCCATTCAAATATTCTGGGGAAGAGAGGGGATTTAGCAAAGGTTTTCCTTGGAAAAATAAAGGAAGAAAATGAAATTACAAGGCATTCACAATTCATTATCATGTAGTCCTACTTGTCAGTAGTGCTTAAGTAAAGAAAAGACATGCATGCTATTAATTTAATGTGATTTTTAGTATAAAAATATTTATTAATAGGAAGACAATATCAAAGAATGGAGGTCATTACAGAATCATAACATAACAATGATTAGATATTCAACTTCGTTATTTAATTAGAGAATATTTCTTTCTTTTATATTCATCAAATAGAAATGTTGAAACAAAGGACTTATATGTTACAATGTGAATGTTGGCCTCTTGGAGGGTACACCAGGATCACTCGGACTGGGAGGTAAATCTCGTGGTTGCTTCCCGTGGCCTGTCAGGTATTGAGCTCACCCTAAACCTCAACTCAAGTACATGTTAAATTCTACATGTGCCCAACATGGAAGAAAACCCCTCATGTACATGGTTTCACCCATAATCCCTCTCCCTTGTGGCAATCTACCTCCAGTGCAACACTCCAACCCAGCGATTCATCTTAAATAGCATATTGTTAAGTTTTGAGCTATTATTAGGTTTCTTTTCAATTTACTAGATAACAATAGCATAGGTAGGATCACTAAGAGAAACACAATCACAAGATACACAACATTTATCCTGGGAAACCCTCATGGGGGAGAAAACCCAGCAAAAACTTCCTTAATATAGATAGCCAATACAATGCCAAGACAATAAACCAAAACACTAGAGAATATCCAATACTGAGCAATGCGCCTCTCTCTTCCTTCTTCTCCCAACTACAGCTACCAAACTTGCGCACTTGATGAGTGAATGAGTGAGTGAGATAATGAGGTGATGGCTTCCTTTATTTATACTGGCTGGCAGGTGCTGGAAAGGTGTCTCTTCACTGGGCAGGGCTGACTTGTCTTCTTAGTGGTTAAAACCACTTTAATTAGGCCTGGGGGCTGACTTCTTAATTTGCATAATACAATTAGGGTTTGACCAATCCGCAAAAGGGGATTTGGTCAATTACAATGCCCGACATGATCAATCCACAAAAGGGGATTGATCTAATGAATAATGACTCAATAATAAATAGAATA
>JASDQU010242224.1:315015-328308 GCA_032191745.1 Picea mariana
CCTTTACCCTTGCTTGATTGGTTTGGGGTTTTGTTGTTTTATTAAGGGGTAAATTTAAAGTTAAATTTTAAATATTATTATCACATGTTTAAATTTCAATTTAAACATGTGATTTTTAATTCAACTTAACCTAACCCTTACCCTAACCTAAACACTATATAATAAACCCCCCCCCTCTCACCTTCTACTCACCTATGATCTCTCTTAAGAGCTAGCGCTGATCTTCTTTTGCTGTAGTCTGCGGCCTCTTGGTATTTTCTGTGGGAGCTACCTATTGTATTTGCTGTGGATACCTCCGAAGCTGCCGCCTCCTTTCTGCTGTGGATATTTCTGGCTGCCGTGGGTGATTTCAAGCTGCCGCCTGTCTTGGGTTGACCTTCCAGCACCGTCCTCCTTCCCTTGACTGCTGTGTGTGCTAGGTGCGACCTTCCTTGAGCTTGCTATAGGTACAGGTGAGGCCCTCCTTGTGTTTGCTGCAGGTGAAGGTGTAGTCTCCTTTGTGCTTGCTGGTTGGGTTATTGGTTTTCAGTGTGTGAGCAGTGTGCTTTTTCTTTGAGAGCAAACCTTTGAGGTTACGGCCCTGTCAAGTGAACAGATCTATAGGGTTTTTGATACCCCTCTTCTCTATCTGCTGTGTGAAGAGTTTATCTGGTGTGCGGCCCTCTTGCTAGGGTATTTTTGTGGTTGCTGAAACTACCTAACAGTTCACATCTGTTCACTGCCAAGATAAGGGTTTATACACAGTCAAATTTTTCAGCCTCTTGGGTAAGGGTTTTACTGTGTGAGGGTTTGGGCATTTATTTACCTTGGTTAGGTTTGTGTTTTTATCCTTGTGGCCTTTGTGCTTGGTGGCAAGAAAGTTCCTTCAGTCTTTGGCATAGAGATCCACTATTGATCCATGAACTGAACCTTTGTCTGAGCATACTAAACAGGATCTATACCTATTGTGGTTACTGTGCTATCTTCAGAGGTAAGGCTGCTGTACCAGGTATGTGCCTTACTCATCTGGATTTGATTCTGCTACAGAACTGTTTAAACTAGTATGCATTGTGTAGATCTAAAGATATATATATTGTGAAATGATTAGGCAGAATTATTAGATCTGAAATCTGTGTTTAGTCATATAGATCTATTGTTATATTCAGATCTGTTCATTGCTACATTAGATTAAAGTACTATCTTTAGATCTGAGTTATATTCATATGTGATCTGAGTTTTTTCTCTTAAGTTGCTGCTGTCTTTCGTAGATCTACTTTCTATGTGTTATATCTCTGATTGAGCTACAGATCTAGTTGTTTTAATCATTGAAATTTAAAAGAGACTACTGTTTTGCAAATTTACCCTAAAACTAACAATCTTATTGAGGCGCTAGGTCTTGGTGATGCTAGCCTTGGGGAAGATCTTCTCTGTATGGTATTTTGGCTATTGATGGTGATGCACTGGTAATATCTTGGACTGAATTCTTCTAGAGAAAGGTTGCTGGGTTTTCTCCCAAGTTTCGGTTTCCCAGGATAAACTCTTGTGCTCACTGTGCATGGTTAATATTTCTAGATCTTGTCGTTTCCAATGGAGTATTATAATTGAGATTTTCAGTGTATAGTTATTCTATGATAACTGTTGTATGAAAGTGGATCTCATTATTAATCATAATGAAATAACTATCAAGAGCTGAGAATCATATAAACATCAACAAAATCCCCACTTCATTCCCTGGGATTTTGGCGGCTGATTTTTCCAAACATTTCCATACCACATAACTTGCAATTCAACCTCATTCTATTATGACCATCATAAGGTAGACCATACTCCCACATTGGGTCCAATGGCTTTGGCATTTTGAAATGTGTATAGCACTGATTAAATTTGTAAACCTATGGGACAAAAAAACGAGGGAAATTTAGAATCAAAATCCACAAAAAAGGTTCCCTAATGCTACAATCAAAATACCATAGCTACATAAATGTTAAATATCCCCCACTGAAAAAGGGCAAGAAGATGTATATCTAATGGACATTGCAAACCCTATACTAAATCTTGAAAAATAAAGAAAATGAAGGCATAATTTTTTTTACATGTGAATATGGATATGGTAGATTGGAGTAGATCCCCACTCCACAAATGCTTAGTTGATGGCAATGAAATCTATAGATTTCTCCTTGTTTGCTTGGTGGAGATTGGTCACAATATCCTTAGAGATCCATCCTCCTTAGCAATGTTTGCAAAATGAGATTTTAAAACCCAAAATCGTGACTTAAAGTAGTCTGGAAAGGAGCAAGGTATAAATTTCATCGTCTCACGATAAATACAGAAATTATCGTGATAAATTCAAATTATCGCGATAATTGCCAAAATTGAATTTATTGTGATAAATATTGGCAATATTATTGCCAAGGTGGGTTTTGGCAATAATATCACGATAAGTGGATTACATGTCTATATCAATCTCATGGTTATACTTAACCAAATAGAAAGTGAATCTTATGGAGCGCCCACCTCTTTGTCACCTTTTGGAGCACTTGGGGGAGGGGGGGGGTTGGTGATGAGTTATTGATATAGAGCTTTTGAGGAGGAGCATTCTAGTGTTTTGGTGTCTATTGCACTTCCATGATGATGTATAGCAGGATAGAAAACCATTTGATAAAGCATTCTCTTTCCTTGTATTTTGGAACACCTTGGGGAGGATTGACTATGGTTTGTGAGATATCGACTTGTGATGGAGCACCCTTGTTTGTGAAGTGTCTATTTTATTTCTATAATGATATTTGGTATGATAGACAACTTCTGTTAGTAAGCGCCCACCTCCTTGGCACATTTCCTGTTAAGTTTTGAGCTATTATTAGGTTTCTTTTCAATTTACTAGATAACAATAGCATAGGTAGGATCACTAAGAGAAACACAATCACAAGATACACAACATTTATCCTGGGAAACCCTCATGGGGGAGAAAACCCAACAAAAAATTCCTTAATATAGATAGCCAATACAATGCGAAGACAATAAACCAAACACTAGAGAATATCCACCACTGAGCAATGCGCCTCTCTCTTCCTTCTTCTCCCAACTGCAGCTACCAAACTTGTGCACAGAGTGAGTGAATGAGTGACTGATCAAATGAGGCGCTGACTTCCTTTATTTATACAAACTGGCAGGTGATGGAAAGGTGTCTCTTCACTGGGCAGGGTTGACTTGTCTTCTTAGTGGTTAAAACCACTTTAATTAGCCTAGGGGTTGACTTCTTAATTTGCATAATATATTTAGGGTTTGATCAATCCACAAAAGGGGATTTGGTCAATTACAATGCCCGACATAATCAATCCACAAAAGCGGATTGATCTAATGAATAATAACTCAATAATAAATAGAGTACTCTTTGTAGTTACAATATTTCAACACTCCCCCTTAACAGAAGGGTATTCTACAACATCATCAGGAGAGAGAGAGAGGGAAACAACATCAACAACATTTGGAACACTGACTGGCATATCTATAAATCATCAGAAGTTTTTCTCATCATCAATATCATCATCCACAACAGGGAGCTGGAATGGCATCATCATCATTTGCATCAACATGGATTAGTATAACACTAATACATCATCATCATCAGTAACAACACAAGGTTGATACAACATCAACAACAACAACATCACAACACGAAGGCTGGAGCATCATCAACAACAACAGCATCACAGCACGAAGGCTGGAGCATCATCAACATCAACAACATCACATCACGAAGGCTGGAGCATCATCAACATCAACACTAGGCTGGAAATCTTCAGTACGAAGCTGGCATCTCAACATCAGCACGAGGCTGGAAATCTTCAGCACAAGGCTGGAAATCTTCAGCACAAAGCCGACATCTCAACAACATCAGCACGAGGCTGGCATCTCAACAACATCAACACGAAGCTGGCATCTCAACAACATCAACACGAAGCTGGAAATCTTCAGCACTAAGCTGGCATCACAACAACATCAACACGAAGCTGGAAATCTTCAGCACTAGGCTTGTTAGATTATGAATGGATGTGCTCGTTTTACCATCGACAATATCACTATTGTCACCCAACCATAGGCTGAAGCCACCCTCTGAGCACCTTAACCTTGACAGAGAATCATTCTGGAAGCAAACCCTAGGTTAGATAGCCAAACAAAGGGTTGCGCACCTTTCTCCAAGGATAGCGCATCAAACAAGAGCTGATCAGATAGTCCAAACCCTAACCAAGAGATAGTCCAAGCCAAAGCGTAATCTGCTAGCTGCAGCAGCTGCAACGGCAACTCTCCTCCAAACCTGCGCACAAACTGGGCAACTGCAGTGCACACAAGTGCTGCTCTGTAATTCTGAGAATGCCTGCCATAATGAAGACTGGCCTTCTGTATTTATATTGATTCTGGCTAACTGCCTGGGCCGACTTCTCATTCTGGGTATCTGTTTGTTCAGTATATATTATTTCTTCTGGCTGACTTCTCCTCTTGGAGGCTAATAACCTAATACAAATTATCCTCTTGAGCCGACATGTCTTCTAGGGTTATTAGCCAACTCATTAGGGTTTCTTCTTGCCTTCCAGAATATTCTATTCTCGTCAAGTTTACACGCGGAGGTAAATACCTCCCCCAGCTACCATAATATCAGCATTCCCTCCTAGCTAGGGAGGTATTACAGGTAATGGTCTTGAGCACAAACATACCATTCTCTCGGTAGCATCAACATAGTTGTATAGACTATCTCATGGCTAGATCATGAGCACCATCATCACCATCAGTGTCATTAGCTGCATCATCTCTAGAAACCATACTCCATCTGAGTAATTAGACATGATGCTGGATAAGTCTCTCACACCATAGAGTGACACAAGAACCATTCTTCTAATCCAGACATATGTCTTAGAAGAATAAATGTCCTGGACCATTTTCCGTCTGGGAAATCTTTGTCCACTGATCATCCATCTTGCTGATAATCATTTCCATTGATAGTCTTCAAGGCAATCAGAACAATATCATTCAATAGAACACAATTGTGTGTATCCATAGTAGTACACAACTACAATCCAGTGGTACACTACCACACCAAGTAGCACACAGGTACTTGATCAGTGACGTATAGTCACAAACAGTGGAACACATCCACCACGGTAGTATACATCTACTGTCTAGAGACATACAGTCTTCACAACAATCCTCTGATATCAACCTGCATAGAAACAATGTTATGATATAAACTGAATCATCTGGGCCATTGTTCCACTCACATCTGTGAGATCTTGGAAGAGCATCTGCCCTCAGAAGGTCAAACATTAATGATGAGCTATCTGGACTATTCTTCTCAAGCAAGGAAGAATAACTGTCCTGATTTTTGAGCCTGGACCATTCCCCACCCTGGGCCATTCCTTCGGCACTAGACAAAGTGTAACCTGGAGAGAATGAGTCTTCCCTAAGGAATGTCTGTCCCTGATTGCTGAACCTGGGCCATTCCCCACCCTGGGCCATTCCTCTGGCACTAAACAAAGTGCAATCTGGAGAGAATGAATCTGCCCTAAGAAATGACTGTCCGGACCATTTCCTAAGGAAATGACTGTCCTGCACCAACCTCCAAAACAGACCATTCCCCATGTTAACCACAATGGGAAATCGTTGTCTGGCGAGGCGGGCCAGTTTTCTTGAGTAACCCTCAAGAAGATAGACTGCCCTAGACCATTCCCCATGTTAACCACAATGGGAAATCGCTGTCTATGGTACATCAGCAATCCATCGAA
Source organism: Picea mariana (assembly GCA_032191745.1). Classification (NCBI taxonomy): domain Eukaryota; kingdom Viridiplantae; phylum Streptophyta; class Pinopsida; order Pinales; family Pinaceae; genus Picea; species Picea mariana. The sequence goes on from JASDQU010242224.1 coordinate 320,772, forward strand.
CCATTTTCATTACGAAAATGACTGTTCGATCTGGACCATTTTCCGAACTAGAAAATGCCTGTTCATCAGAAATCTCAAACCACTTTCCGAACTGGAAAGGAATTGCTCATCCTGGACCATTTTTGAATTGAAAAATGACTGTCCATCAATCAATAACACATCAGTGCTCCCTCCCAACCTGGGAGTCATCTCTTCCTTTTTCAATAAGGAAGTTGTCTCCACAAGCTCCAGCTTGAGTACGCAAACTCTTTCATCTTGGACAAAAGCCTTACCAAAATGTCTGCTTATCTGCTCATCTGTGGAGATATGTATTGGAGAACCACTTTCTCCTTTTTGGACTTCATCACGGATAATGTAATGCTTGATTTCAAATGTCTTTGGTCTGGAACACTGGTTTTCTCTGAAGGCTTCATGTAGCTCTGATCAATAAAGTATATCATTGTTGGATTCCTCTTGGGTTCCTGCTAGCTCACAACATCGTGGCAAGAGTCAAACTGGAACATATCCATGTGGCACTTCTTCTGTCATCATGAGATCTTTGTCATGGATTGGCAATCCATCATCCTGATCTTCTGAGTAATCAATCTGATATAATATCTTTGTTATAGAAAATCTTCACCACACTTTTGCTGTGCATTGGAGGTTCTCTACCAAGTTGTCTTCTTCCATCTGGATACAAGGGTCTCTTTCTAGTATGCCTCAAAGCCTTGAGGTTGCTCTTCATACGCTCTGTGTTCAATTGCTTTGGAGAACAATCTTTGCATTCATATGATGTAGAACTCCAACCCATGGATATTGCGGATGATATAATGACTTATGTAGAGGTATGTCTTGTTTATTGGAACAAGTAATCATCATAGTCTTCTCCCTCCATCTAGGAGAACCTCTAGTCCTCGATCTTGCAATGCTTTCATTCATAAGTCTTTCATACACTGTTCTTCATCACAACTTTTAGTTCCTCTGCTTGATAGCTTTTAGTGAGTTCATATCAGGCTGGTAATCTTGTGATTCTGGATACAATGACTGGTTGTTCTGGCTTCTCTTCCTTTCTTGGAATCTTCGTGTTCTTCCTCATGTTTTTCTTTATCTCTTGGGTCCATGGAGTTTCTTATAGATTTCATGCCCTAAAGATTCCACTTCTTCCTTTCATCATAGGATCACGGATGTGGATGGACAACCAGGGATACTTTAAGGCTTCTCTTGAAGAAGACTTCTTCTAAGATCGAACTAAACACGTACTTCTTTTCATGGCTGCTACCATGGATATATACTTCATCATTTTTCAATGGATCATAGGATTAGCTCCCTCCTAATCCTTGCTTCATGTATGAGTACATGCTTTTCTTTATATAATCGACTCCCTCCATCTAACATAGTCCACGCTTCCGTCTGCATCCTTATTGCCTTCTGCAAAGTGTCATAAGTCTTTCTCCAATTTCCTCTTGATCGCTGACTTCTTTCTGTCTTTGCTTCTTCTAAGTTTCTTCAAGATTGATTTTGATTTCGGCTTATCTTGTAATAACTTCCACATGATTTGTTTGATGTATTTCATCCTTTCATGTGTATTATCTGACATGTATAATGATAGCAATCCTTATCTTGTTTGTTCTTTCATAGGTATAGTTCTTCTTGGAACATATTATCTTCTAAGAGATAGATATACAAGATATGTACATAGACTATGCAAACAAGATATGTACAAGAACTAGGAAGAGTATTGTTACCTTGTCTTAGAAGAAGAAGAAGTCTGTTTTATCCTGCTTGGTCTTCTTTGTAGGTTCCTTTTCTTTGGCAATTGATGCTTCGTGTGTCCCCTTCCTTTTCTTTAGCTTGGGACAATGATTTTTGTAGTGACCATACTTTCGACAGTTGAAGCATTGTATTTCTGACATGTCTTTCTCTTGATTTGGCTTCTTCCTTGAACCAAACTTCCTTTTGTTCCTGAAATTCTTGAATCTTGCTGTAAAGGCTTGATCATCGTACTTCTTTTGGGGTTTCTCTTTTGCACTGATCCTTGATTCTTCTTGAGCATAGCAAGTCCAAAGTTCTTCAAATGTAGGATACTCCTTCCTTGTGTTCATGCTTGCGGCAAATGCATCCCATGTCTTGGGAAGACCATTGAGTACTATGTTTACCAATTCCTTCTCTGAAATGATCTCTTCAATAGCTTGTAGTTTATCTCTTAACTGGGAGATTCTCACAAAGTATGATGTTATGGTGTCATCATCATTCATCTTCATGTCATGGAGCTCATTCTTTAGACTCATTACTTGTCCAATGTTTCTGATTGAGAAGAGGTTTGTTAGGGCATCGTACATCTTCTTCGATGAGTCAAGATGGGAGATGTAGGGTATCAAGTGGTCTTTTATAGAGTCCACTATGATACTCATGGCATTGATGTCACCATCTTTGAACTTTTCCATAATTGCAACGTTCTGCGGTTCTTTCTCTTTTTCTTCTTCAAACTCTGGTTTCATGATCTTTCCTTTCACGATATCCAACACTTTATTCTTGGCAAGGATGAGGTCAATCCTTGTCTTCCATGCCTCTGAAGTTAGAAGCTCCATCTAACTTGTTTTCTGACTTCATAGAGTAAGTCATGGCTGCTTTGACTTGGTCAACCCTAGATTTGACCAAAAACTCAAACTTGACTTCTTGGCTTGCTGACAGTACCAGGAGATGCGCTAGACTAGGGTGCACTGGTCTATCCGGAAATTAGGTCAATCCCTTCACTTAAGGTGCGTCAACGAGAGGATTAGGGTTTCTGGAACTGCCCTTGCTAGTAACCCTAGTGGCAATGCTTTGGTGATTGCTCCTGCTAGAAACCCTAGCGGCAGTTCTTCAACGAGCTTAATATCCTTATGGCTATGCTTCCTTCCAGTGGTTAGACTGAATGAAGGAGGTGTGGGCCCATAACCTGTTAGAATATGAATGGATGTGCTCATTTTACCATCGACAATATCACTATTGTCACCCAACCATAGGGCGAAGCCACCCTCCGAGCACCTTAACCTTGACAGAGAATCATTTTGGAAGCAAACCTTAGGCTAGATAGCCAAACAAAGGGTAGCGCACCTTTCCCCAAGGATAACGCATCAAACAAGAGCTGATCAGATAGTCCAAACCCTAACCAAGAGATAGTCCAAGCCAAAGCGTAATCTGCTAGCTGCAACAGCTGCAACGGAAGCTCTCCTCCAAACCTGCACACAAACTGGGCAACTGCAGTGCGCCCAAGTGCTGCTCTGCAATTCTGAGAATGCCTGCCAGAATGAAGACTGGCCTCCTGTGTTTATCGTAATTCTGGCTAACTGCCTAGGCCGACTTCTCATTCTGGGTATCTATCTGTTTAGTATATATTATTTCTTCTGGCTGACTTCTTCTCTTGGAGGCTAATAACCTAATACAAATTATCCTCTTGAGCCGACATGTCTTCTAGGGTTATTAGCCAACTCATTAGGGTTTTTTCTTGCCTTCCGGAATATTGTATTCTCGTCAAGTTTACACATGGAGGTAAATACCTCTCGCAACTACCATAATATCAACAACGCTGGCATCACAACAACATCAACACGAAGCTGGAAATCTTTAGCACTAGGCTGACATCACAACAACATTAGCACGAAGCTGGAAATATTGTGCACTAGGCTGGCATCACAACAACATCAGCACAAAGCTGGAAATCTTTAGCACTAGGTTGGCATCAACACTACTCCGCCTTTCGAGGGAGGTCCTTTCGGACTACACCAAGCTTATTTCGAAAGTGCTCAAACTTTACACGAGATAGAGGCTTGGTCAACACATCTGCAATCTGTTCATCCTTGCTAACATACTAGAGCTTTATGGCTCCTCTCTGCACCATATCACAGATGTAATGATATCGGATCTCTATGTGTTTTGACTTGTCATGGAACACATGGTTCTGTGTCATCTTTATGCAACTTTGGTTATCACATAGAATCATGGTTGCTTCCATCTTCAGATCGAATAGACCTGTCAACAACTTCTGAAGCCATGTGGCTTCACAATTGGCTGAACATGCAACAATGTATTCTGCTTCTGCCGTGCTGAGAGCAATGCTTGATTGCTTCCTACTCTGCCATGAGATCATGGCTGACCCCAGACTGAAACAACATCTTGAAGCGCTCTTCCTGTCAGAGACACTTCCAACCTAATCTGAATCAGTATAACCACTCAGTCTGAAGTTATGATCTCCATTATAACTGAGACCACAATCTAATGTACCCTAAGGGTACCTCATCACATGTTTTGCAGCAACCAGGTGAACACTTTTGGGCTCTACCAGAAATTGACTCAAGGTGTTCGCAGCAAAACATATATCTGGCTTGGTGTTCGTCAGATACATCAATGATCCAATGATATGTCTGTACAATGTAGCATCAATCAACTCTGACAAAGTGTCAACCAAGGGCTTCAACTTTGTTTCCATGGGTGTATTCATGGATTTGCACTCCAACATATCAAATCTCTTCAATATTTCAACTGCATACTTCCCTTTGTTAAGGAAGATTTTCTTTGGGCTCTACCAGACCTCAAGACCTAAGAAATAGTGCATTAGGCCAACGTCTTTCATCTCAAATTCTGCGACGAACTTCTTCTTACAATCAGTGCTGAGCTTTTCTTCTCCAGTTAAGAATAAGTCATCCACATACAATAGCAATATAACAGGCTTATCATTCATAACCTTGAAGTAAAGGTTAGAATCAACTTTACTCTTGGTAAAGCCCAAGCTCGTTAGGAAACTGTCAATCCTTCCATACCAAGCTCTAGGAGCTTGCTTCAATCCGTACAAAGCCTTCTTCAACCTGCAGAAATGAGTCTTCCTGTCTTCAACTTCAAACCCTTGAGGTTGTTCTATATACACTTATTCTTCAATGACACCATTTAAGAAAGTTGTTTTCATGTCCATCTGGTGTAACTTCCACTTCATCTTAGTTGCATGGGCTATGATGGTTCTGATTGAAGTGTATCTGGCTACAAGAGCAAACGTCTTTTCATAGTCAATGCCTTCCTTTTGAGAAAAGCCATGAGCAACAAACCTTGCTTTATATTTCTCAATACTTCCATCAGCAACATGTTTTATTTTGAAAGTCCATTTGGAAGATACCACATCCTTGTTCTTTGGTCTGGGAACTATTTCCCATACATCATTCTTTATAATGGATTGGTATTTTTCTATCATGGCATCTGCCCATTCTTTCTTCTGAATAGCTTCTTCAAAGCAAGTAGGCTCCTTCTCTAAGAGATCACACATCAAAGCCATATAACTGGAGAATGGCTTGGGTTTCTTGACTTGTCTCATGGTTCCTTCGGGGGCACCATACTTCTCTCCATCTTGAATAGGTTCGCTTTCCCAGGCTGGCTTTGTCTTGTGGGAGATCGTCATCTGGGGAGGTTCTTGAGATTCTATTATATCATGATCTTCTAGAATCTCCTCATCAGGGGAAGTTATGACTTCCCTAACTGGTTCTGCAACTCTGGGAGCCACAGGTTCTTCTTCATATACTTCTTCAAGTTGACATCTTCTTGATTTCTTGAGCGTTGCATCTTCATCAAAGGTTACATCTCTGCTAATCTCAATATGATGGTAACCTGGTATATAAACTCTGAAGGCCTTGGAGACCTCACAGTATCCAACAAATATTCCCTTCTTTCCTGAAGGGTCCAGCTTGGTTCTCTTCTCTTTCGGAATGTGTACAAATACTGGATAGCCAAATATTTTGAAATGGCTTACTTCTGGCTTTTTTCCGGAGAACATCTCTTCATGGGTTTTGAACCCAAGTGCACTATGGGACAATCTGTTCTGTACATATACTGCTGTTTTTGCTGTTTCTGCCCATAAGTGCATTGGAAGGTCTTGATCATGGGTCATAGTCTTCACTGCTTTCATTATAGTTCTGTTCTTTCTTTCTGCTACACCATTTTGTTGAGGATTGTAGGGAGTGGTGAGCTCCCTCTTAATCCCGGCATCTTTACAAAAGTTTACAAACTCTTTTGAGGTGGATTCTCCTCCATTATCTGACTTGAGTATCTTGATCTTTCTTTCAGAGAGATTCTCTATCAAGGCTTTGAATTCCTTGAATTTACTGAACACTTCATCTTTTTGTTGAAATTACTAAGACAACTGAGAGGGGGAGGGGGGTGAATCAGTTGTTACTATGCTTAAACAATTTTATGTAAGTAAAATATTGTTACTCTTCTCCAACTGATAATCAAGATTATGCAAGACATAAACAACAAAAATAGTAAACATCAATCACACACATGACAAACACAGAGATAGATGTTCATGAGGAAACCCATAAAGGGAGAAAACCTCTTCTTCTTAGAATGATAGGCAGTCTCTTATGTTTTTGTACATCATCTATCTTTGAGCACCAACTCAAAATGAGACTACAGCCTCTTCTTTAACAAGCTGCAACTTCTGGAGAGCACCAACCCGCAAGCTTCTCTAGCACCCACTAGAAAGAAGCATGTTTACTTCTTATGATCTCCAACACCAACTGGATGGAAGCACCTACTTCCACTTATACAAGCACCAACTTGCACACATAAAACTCTTAGTTTTCCCTAGCACCACCCTACCACCCTGTTTTCTAGCCACAACTAGATGGAAGCTACAACTCCCAGTATTCAAGCATCAACTTGAATAACGGAGGACCATAGTCCTTCCTAGCACCACCCTACCACCTTGATTATAAAACTTTGCTTGAATAATATCTTACAATAATACAGATATGTCAATGCTTACCATTTCTTTTTTTTTCTGCAATTCTACTTTGCTTCTGTTCTGCAATTCTGCTCTGCTTCTATCTGTTCATACTTGGCTCCAATTGCTGTCATTTACCATCTGCTGTTTCTCTATTCTTCTCATGCTCTTAGGTTCTTGTACATTTTGCTCTTTTCACCATTTCTGCTCTATCCCGCTTCTGTTCTTCCTCTTTGAATTTCTTCTCACTCTGTTCATATTGTAATTTTCATTTCATACGGTTCAACTCATTTTGTAGAGAAAACAAGCACAACTCTATCACGACATTTTTCTTTTATGCTTTCACTCATGATCTGTTACACTACGGATATCCCATGCCCAAGAACAATGATTCAGTTCGTATAACTGAATCGTAACTGATCAACAAATCATGAAGTGAAACAACAACCCTTTGATCAGATTGTCTATTTAATCTGTGCCGTTGGAGTATACACGCATAGGCTTGTATCGGGCGCAAAATTCCTCTCCACATGACAGCTGTCTGTGACCACACGCCAAATAAAAAGGCACTTCGCTGAAATATCCCTGATCCCGCCGATCGAGATATTTGCTACTGATCTACTATTCTGTCTTGCAGATCTGATACACTGGGGGTTTCTGGATGCGTTTCAGTTGTATGTTTGAGATCTTAATGGTTATTGCATGTGCATGTGGGTTATTTCATGTGCATGTTGGTTATTACATGTGCATGTTGCATATTTAAGGTTCAAACAACATATAAAGGATGCATGCAAAAGTAGAGAACATCAA
>JASDQU010242224.1:332659-355525 GCA_032191745.1 Picea mariana
ACCTTTCTCCCCTGTGAAATCTCTCCATCCATGTGAGGAGGGAATCTGGGTGAAGGGCCAACATCGGTAGTGAGCCACTCTTGACTGTAGAACTTGGGGTTCAATGAATGAGCCAATCAATGCAAAGGTGTACAATTCTTATACCACCTAGAAAGAAGAATATCTTGTACAATGGACCATAAGCTCTCTGTTGATGTCCCATACTCAGGGGACTCATTCTCCATAACAATTGTCTTCATAGACTTAATCATGGAGTCCCATCCCTCGTAAACATATCCTAAGATGGGCTTGTCTGTGTCTACAAACCTCAAAAGAGAAATGATAGGGTCCATGATCTTAATGTTAAGATTGACCCTCTCCCACCAACCATCATTATCTTAATGTTAAGATTGACCAAGATCTGTCTTTCTCCAAAAAGACCAAAGATCTGAAATAACCATGGCCCCAAGAGTGGCCTTGACCTCCCTCAACCTCTTAAGCATGATGAATGAGGAAGCAAACCGAGTATCTGCAATCTTCAGCAATGATAGATGTGTGTACTGTTTATATATTGTAAGGGCATTGKTATGGTTTTGTACAAAATTCYRGATATGGHRTGCATCATCAATAAGAGTGCCAATCCATGTCACATCTGAAGCAATGGATTTAAGTGCTAAATTCAAGGAATGAACAATGCACGGTGTCCAAAATATTTGTGGATATTTAGCTTCCACAATTATGCCAGTAGCTTTGCAAACAGGTGCATTGTCTATAATAATTTGCACACAAGAATCAATACCTACATCTTCAATAACTTTTATGAACAACTCACCCATATATGTTGCATCCTTGTACTGTCCAAGAGCATCCACCGCTTTCAAAAAGATCGGTCCATTCTGGGAAGACACCATGAAATTGATGAGTGGATGGCGTGCTGCATCTGTCCATCCATCAGAAACAATACTGACACTTGATGAGACCCATGTTGATTTAATGGGTTGTAGGATTTTTTCCACCTCCTTCTTTGCCTTACTCAACAATGTGGTTCTAAGATTCTTTGAACCTGGAGGCACATACCCTGTTGGAGCTTGTTCAACTAGAGCTCTGCACATCTCACCAAACATAGGAGACCGTGCAACATTAAATGAGATGAAGTTGAGATGAAAAAAAAATGCAATGGTAAGATCAACTTCATCTCTCTTCTCTTGCTGAAAAATCTTGTCCATTGGACCACGAGTTGAGGCTGCCCTCTTTTTTGGTGTTGGCATGTCAAACCCACTCCCAAATCTGCTAGATGGAGTCCTCAAGAAAGGAAGAGGATCCTCATTCTTTTGTTTGTTGCTCATTGCTGCCACATTCCCCAAACCAACTGTATCCTCTATCTCCATCAACGCTCGTTTTTCAGCACTCACTGCTTTACATGCTCCAAGTCCACAAGTAAGGCCCAATAAATGGCCTTTAACCTAGTAGTAGGTGATCTTGTACTCAGTGTTGCAAAAATTACAAATCTAAATAACATTCCCTCCCCCAGAAGCCTTTGAGATTGATCCCTGCCCTTGTTTTTTAGTGACATACTTCCATAGGGGGTATTTCTTCTCACTAGCTTGTCGCCTTGCTACAACAGGGTCATATGCAGCCCTTGAAACAGAAACAACACTAGCAGTAGCATTGGCACTTGAAATAGATGGAGAGCTTCCAGTACCTGATGAAGATAGGTTTTGTCTTTGAGCACTGGCATTCCCCCCTCTCTTTTGGCCTCTACCTGCCATGATTTCTTGCTCAATGCTGACTCAAGAGTCAAAGACTCAAAACCAAATCTGAAATGTTTAATGAAGTAGGGCAGCTGCCAAGTTCGAACAAATAAAATGCCATTAGTTTGCAAATTGCAAGTTTTTTTTGTGACAAATAAAAGACCTTAGACAATACAATTTAATCTACCCCTTCCTCTAGAGTCTAAACTCAAAGATAATACAAAAAGTGGACTGGGGTCAGACCCCACTTTACTACCACCCATTTAACCCAACTCAGCATACCATTGCTGAAGTATAGGGCTGTGAAAACAGACCCCAATTTACCTCTAAACACAGCATACAAAACAGACCACACTTTACCTCTAAAACAGACCCCAAAATACGCTGTGAGCATAGGCAGTGGGCACCCATCCAAACTCGGCCAGAGGACTTACTTGTGATTCGTGAACTGGGTGATGGTTGCTTGCTAAGTTGCTGCCAGGTGGAGATATCCCAGTTGCTGAGTTGCTGCGATGGTTGCTTCAAGCTTGCTGCCAGGAGGTCCGCGAAGATATCCCACGGTTGCACTTGCTAAATTGCTGTTCGTTTGGCGTAGGGAGATGGTTTCTTGCTGCCAGGAGGAGGTATCCACGGTGAAGACACGAAGACAGCTCAAACAATGAAATGGAACCATAAAAAGACAACGAAAACCCATTTATTACCTCCTACGGGCTCCTTTACGAGGGACACGTGTCATAAAATCATGACATGTGTGAAAAATCGTGTCCGGTACGGTTTTAGATTGTGTCCCCACCTTATGACATGTGTGGTGATGGTGTCCGGTACGTACCGTATCATGTCATCTCAAAGACACCGCAGATACGGACACCTGGCCTAAAATGGACGTGTCAGGTGACTTAGATTCCTAATGATGCCTAGAGAGGGAAGAACATGGAAATGGATCCTTGCAATGGAGCTTTTGTAAGGATCTTTTTTTAAATACCAATAAATGTGATCCTAAATAAACTACATCTTAGCTGCGAGAGGTCAACCAGGTCGGTTAAGGTGGGGTTCTGTTATTACCCCACCAGGGTTCAATTCCTCAAAAAAGTGGTCGGCATGCTCTGGCAAGGGGGTCCCTTGTAAGCATTGAGCTGTCATGGCCATTAAGTCTTGCTGGGTCATATGCATCGTAGTGTAAAATGGTGTCCCACCTCCTGATAGTTTGTGGATACTCGATATTTAGGTGTAATAAGGAAGCATCTTCGATACTTCCTAAATAAACTACTTCTCACGATAGATGCAATCAAAATCTTTGTTTCTATATGGTCACCATTGATGAGAAATCAAGAAAGTTTTAGAAATTCAAGAATTTTGCCCATTAATGTTATGCTTAGATGTGCAGGGAGAGCTTTAGTGTGAAATTATGACTAACTGCATCCTTTGATGCTCTTATTATCAATAAGTATTGATCCAAGAGAGGCTAAAGAACCAGGTGGCATGGTAGTTGTGAGTAGTGACATGAATGCATTAAATCTTCATAGTACCTGGGAGGTATTATCCCAAGGTTAAACATGCGGGGAGGTATTATCCCAAGGTTAAAACATGCAGGATGCATGGTGATATTCTGTGTCTCTTAATGTAATGGATTCAACCTGTTATGCATGCTCTTTTTATCCCAGGCATTTCATTAAATGGTGTCATGTTTATTGATTTATCTTCACTACAAAGGTGAGAAGCAAGAGCTGAATAGGTGTGATTTTATGAGTCTATTCAAGATTCCCCAAAGACTCTTATCCATGAAAACTAATCATACTATTTCTTGCATTATTTTATGAGATTCATTTTATATTGAATGCAGAAGCTTGTCAAATTTCACATCAATACCTTTTTGGGTCCTTCATGTATCATGCATGTTTATGGCCATTGACTTCTATGTTTCCCAAGGTAACATTGTTGTACTTGTTTTCATCTGGGATAGGTTTCTCCTAACTGCAGAGACATATACAACTTTCCGTTGATCTCAAATATGGAAGTTGGTAGATTGGAATAACTGGAATTCCATTTTTTCCTTCTGTAATATCCCCAGTTTTTGGCCTGGAATGTAAATGTAATGAATAGATGGCTGTAAGCCAAGACCACATGTGAATTGTAATTGTACATTCGAATATAATATGAAACCCCTACCGTTTGCAAACAAAGGACAAAAAAGATATGGGGGGCTATGATTCCACAAGTTGGTTAAGTGAAAGGGGGTTTATACAAGGCTTTACGGGACTAAGGGGGGAGAAGGCTTTAGGGGGCTAAGGGGGGAAAACCTCAGCTAAGGACTTAACCTAAGTCCTTAAACCTTCGATTATAAAGCCTTGATTATTAATTCCTTATCTATATTATCCTCACTTCCTAACCCTTGCTGATGATCTTATTAACTTTGGGATTAGTGAACTTCCATGCAAGTTTATGCTGCTGTGTCACTGTACTTATGATAATGATTCAAGTGTTGCTGTGAGAGGAAATTGTGAGGAATTATGGCCATAGAACTCCTGTAAACCTGTAGGTAAATTGGGTTGATGGCTAAGGTAGAGGGAAATCTGTCAGGACAGTTGCAAATTTCTGGATCCCAGCAGTAGAGATTCTCCGGCCAGCCTGTGCTGGAGCACTGTAGGGAGTGGGATAGCTTGAGGAACTGTTTAGCAGAGAAGGACCCCCCATTCCTGGTGTGGTACAAGTTGAGAGGGGAAGAGTGCTGGTTGATTGGAATGGCTGTAGAGGGATTTCTTGCATGTGAATATTTTCTGGGTTGTGGGCTGAGTAAGAATACTTAGAGCTAGACTTCACCCCTGTGGATTCATAGCCTCAGCTCGGGGTGGCCTTGCCACAGAAAGGTTAAGTGTGACAAAGACCCTAAGGCTGGGAGGAACGTATGTTTGCAGCCAATTGGATTATTTCCCCAGAAAGATAAGTTTTTTTCTGCTGTGTTATAATTATGCAGAAATTGTTGTTATAGTGTGTTTTCTGTTCTGCATTTTTTTTATTCTGGGTTGTTAAGTTCTGTRTTTATATTTAATTTGATAATTATGGATGAAAGCATCGTAGGACTGCATGCATGTATATTAGAATCGAAATTGAATGTTTTAAGATTACTGTAGTTTGCTTCCACTGTTGAATGCTACAGCCAGCCAGTGAAATCGATTTTCATTTAAATTGGTATTAGATGACAGAGAGTGCAAGTTTGTGTTGTTTTTGAGTGTGCTGTCACTTCAAATGATTTACAGAGGTGGCTGGGTATGTTACACCTACTTATAAGTGACAGCTTATCTTTCATTACAAAAACTTGCTGTCAGTGCTGATGGAACCTCTTATGATGGTTCTTTGGATGGTCAATTTATAACAAAATGGTTGACTGTTGCAGATTCTTAAGACGAAGGTCTAGGATTCTCAAAGGTCTGGGTTTTGAGGAACCTGCAAATAAGGCAATGGTACACGAAGGTGGAATGGATGCTTCAATTAGCAGACAAAAGGTGTGGACTGACAACCAAGGTAACACTTATCGACAAGTTGCTTGCATCATATCAAACCACAAGGCTGGAACCAACTCCAACACCTGATAGCTGTGATACTCCTGAAATTGTAAGATGTGGCTGTTATTGTGCTTGTGATAAATATAAGTGATTATTCTTTAATTTCATTTCTCCATTTCTTTTCATGTGTAGAGTGGAAGGAAACATTTTGTTACAAGAGATATTGACACAGTCTCAGAGCCTCAGACTTCTCTAGTTAAAACTATTGTGGGTTCTTTCAGTAAGAAGCTACTGCTTGAAAGCAGTGAATTGCTTAATGCTTTAAAGTCATCTAAATTTAGTGATAGTTATCTTATCTTATGTTATCTAAATTTAGTGATAGTCCAAATGGGGATATTCCTTCAAAGGCTTCAAGGAAGAGAAAAGTTTTAGTGTAAGACAGTGCCATCAGAAGTGTAGTTCGTGTACAGTGTGGATTATTCGGTGGATTCAGTACATTTACGCAGCTTAGTCTAGCAGGTAACAAATTTGTTTCAGCTAAACAACATGAAGAGATATATATTGTTCAAGCTAGATGCTTCTCTATTGTAATATAATGACTTGCTTATTTGTTATTGTATTATTTAGTCTTTCTACACATTACTTATGCCTATCCTTGATTAGAATTCAATTACTAGAATGGTGAACCCCAATATTGAAAATTTATTTTTCCTGCATAGCTGTATTGTTGCAAACTATAGCATATTTTTTTTTGTATTGAATAATGCTTTGAATATCTAGTCTCAAGAAGCATTATTTGAGAAGAATTTTTATGGTGTGTATTATTCTAGTGACGTTTTAATACTTCCAATGCACTTCCACAACATGGCATCTATCCTCAACCGAAATTGTAGCATATGATGTTTAGAAATGTGAGACTATGTACGGAAATTATGAAGAAAATGGTTCCGTGGCATCACTAATCACATGCTTGTTGCATATTGTGAATTTCCATATTTAAATTGCATCCCTTATCTTCATACTTATCCACACAATTGTTAAGGTGCTCCCAAGTCCTCATCACTACAAAATTGCATAATGGGGGAGAGTCTAATGTCAGCACATTGACAAAAACAACAGATTCCATAAATTAATCGCTGACACAATCAAAACATTTGCACACATCAAAAGGCCATTGTTTGACAAAACACAAGCATACTACTTGGATTACTACTAGCCCATTTTTCTCATTGGGAGGATCAGCCGAATGGTTGAAAGTCTAATGGTCATCACACCTTGCAAAAATGCACTTTGAAGTAAGTTTATAGACCTGCTTGTCCTTTTAGCTTATGTACTTTGTGCCTATATCAGCTATCCATCCAAAGTGGCTCACAAACATGGAAAACGAATAGAAACTATATGTGGGGATGTGCCAGAGTAAAACAGTCAAATGCTTGATGCATGGACCCTTTTCAACTCATTTGTGCATGATGTGTGTAGAATCCACATTCTACTATTCATAGCAGCAGTTGGAAAACAGTCTGAAATTAAATTCCATTTCCTGTTCTTAAAATAGAAGAAAGACTCGAGCCGACGACCAAGTTGGCACGTTGCTGAAAATGATTTGGAAGAGTTATAGACCAAGGTTACTTCTCAGACTTTAAAATCAAGTTGGTAATGGCATATCAGACATTCCATTATTGTTTGGTTTTTGCTGAACAAATATCAGAGTAACTGCAGACAAAAATGGAACATATGGCACATTCTCAGAGGGTTGACTATGCACAGTGGCACACTTGCTAAACCTATATACATGTTTGAAGTGGGGGTATTGTCATGCAGCCTCCTTAAGAATGCCCAACTTGACTAGTGTTGCCTATGTCAATGATAGAGGCTTCTTTCACATCTAGATGTGTAAGGGAATTGGGGATGTTGTGTTGAAGGAAAACTGTGATAGGCTGTTGATTGGTTTTGGATTTTTTTAATATATATTTTTGTTAGTTTTTGTAGCTCAGTAGGTGTCTCAGCTATGCCTATGTGTCCCAGGCTAGCTGATGGACATATTAAAAGACCTAGATCAGCCTTGTTTATCTTAGCCTAAGTTAGACTTAGGCAATCAACAATTTTTTACCTTTGAGTGAATTGTGGGTCCCAGGACAAGTGGGGCACACCTCATGAGGCTTGTTAGTGGAGTGTGGGGCCCAGCCAAGGGGGGTGCACCTCCTAGAAGCCTTGGAGGCTAAATTGGCACAGAATTCAAGGCAAGAAAGGTGGCTGATGGGAGGATAAAGAGGGGTTGAGGGTGAGAAGGGCATGCATTTTCATTTGTGAGGTTGAGCCAGTAGAGGCCATTCTTGGGCCATACTGGTCAGCAAAAAGGGGCCAATTCTAGACAGCAACAAACAGAGAGGAAGAGGCTGAGTTTAGGTTGAGTTTTCTCAGCCTAGTAGGGTTGTTTGCAGGTCGTACCGGCAACAACAAGCAGGCCGTACAAACAAGGTCATACAGGGCCAGAAATAGTTGGGCCGTACATCCAACAACATGGCGAATTTTCTGCTGAGGAATGAGAGCAATTTGCTAGGAAATTTGTAAGAATTTTCAGAAAACTCTGTTGCTGTAATTTTTCTCCTGAATGCCAAATAAAAGCCCCTCTTAGCTAGTTTTCCCCACATTGGGGTTTCCAGGGTACATTTGGTGTCCATGTGTTTTTTATGCTTGGTTTACTGTATGCTTCTGTTGTGATTTTCTGATGTTATAACTCAGTTGTAGGTTAATTGCATGATTTCAGATTTTATATCAACAAATATAATTTCTGGTTAAGTAGAATTATTGGCAATAATTTCAGTGTCTGAGTTATAGGAAAGTTCAACATGGTATCAAAGCTTAGACTCTAAGTACAGGAGGGAGCCAAGTTGACTTTGTTGTGCAGACCAGAGAGTGAATTAGCAAAGGGGGACGTGTGACCAAAAGGTGTGTGGGAAACATAGCAACAAACTCAAATGGCTAGTGCAAGCTTAAGGTTTAAGGACATGCTGGATGATGCCTCAAATTTCTGTCCTTGGAGGGAGTGTATTGGCTTGGTGCTGGAGGAGAATGCACTGTTGGACATTGCTGAAGGCAAAGTGGCAGCCCCAACTGATTCAGTATAGCTAGTAGTTCGCAACATGAAAGATGTCAAGGCCAAGAGGATAATTGTGGATGGAGTCAAAGACCACATTATTCCTCATCTGTCTGGCAAGAAGATAGTGAAGGACATGTGGGAGGCCCTAGTGAAGTTGTACCAGTTTGAGAACTAGAGCAGGAAGATGCTGCTTAGAGAGAAGTTGAGAAGCACGAAGATGGTCAAGGGAGGGTTGGTGGTCACTTACCTCACAAAGTTCACTCAGATCAGAGATGAACTGGCAACTGTGAGAGAGACAGTGAACAAGACTGTGTTGGTGAGGATAGCCTTGAATGGCTTCACCAAGCAGTGGTAAGTATTTGTTCGTGGAGTGGTGGATCGGGAGAAGCTCCCTGATTGGGAGAGGTTATGGGATGACTTCACCCAAGAGGAGTTGAGACTTGATGCTACTCATGCTAGCCAGCCAATGAGTGAAGAGGAAGAGAATATGGCTCTTCATGCGAAGAAGGGAAGTGGAGCAAGAGGTTCCATTGGCTACTATGCCAATAAGTGTCCCAAGAAGAAGAAGAAGGAGGCAGATGGCAGTCTCATCATCCTACTGAGATAGATGAGTTTGCAGAGAAATTTGAGGATGAATTTTCTCTGATTGCCTCTCTTTCGAGTAGCAACAGATTGGTTGAGTTGGAGGACAATGGGGCATAGTTCGTGGACAGTGGATCATCTAGTCATATGACAGGAATGAGATCGGTGTTCCTTAGTGTTTCAAAGACGGGCTCAGACTCGCATGTGGGTAGTGGGGCCGACACCATGCATGTAGTGAAGGGGGTTGGATGTGTCAGATTCCAACTAGATTCAGGTGGTTCTCTGGAGGTGGATGAGGTGATGTTTGTACCAGAGCTGAGGGTAAATCTGCACTATGTTTCAGCTCTAGAGCATAAGGGGTATGCGGTGATGTTCGAGAATGGACAGGTGCTCATACGGTCAGAGGGAGCGTCCTTGGATGCAGTGGTGAAGCTTGGCATCAAGAAATGTATGATGTGTAGGGTGCGGGGACAACTTGTAGTTGGGTCCAAGAGTATCTTGGATCAACGATCAATGTCAGTGGTTGAGTCTAGTGGACGGGTGTTTTTATCCAAGACAATCTACTAGTATGACTTGACATTGATGGAGGAGCAGAGTAGGACATCAGATCAGAGTGCAGCGGAAGTAGTGGGGATGTCTTCCAGTTCAGAGGGAACAGCTACAACAACAACAGATTTGATGAGATCAGAGATTGATCCAGGTAGAGACACCTCCCTCACTTAGAGGGAGTGTTAGTTTTTGTAGCTCGATAGGTGTCTCAGCTATGCCTATGTGTCCTAGGCTAGCTGATGGACACATTAAAAGGCTCAGATCAATGTTGTTTATTTTAGCCCATGTCTAACAATTTTTTGTCTTTGAGTGGATTGTGGGTCCCAGAACAAGTGGGGTGCACCTCATGAGGCTTGTTAGTGGAGTGTGGGGCCCAACGAAGGGGGGTGCACCTCCTAGAAGCCTTGGAGGTTGAATTGGCACGTAATTCAAGGCAAGAAAGGTGGCTGATGGGAGGATAAAGAGAGGGGTTGGGGGTGAGAAGGGCATGCATTCTCATTTGTGAGGTTGAACAGGTGAGAAGAAGAGGACGCTTGGGCACGAGAAGAAGAGGGAGTAGCTGAGACAGAGAGGGCAAGTTCAGGGCCAACTTTGGGCAGCCAGCGGAGACCATTCTTGGGATATACTGGTCAACAAAGAGGGGCCAATTCCAGAGAGCAGCGAACAGAGAGGAAGAGGCCAAATTTAGGCCGAGTTTTCTCAGCCTAATAGGGCTGTTTGCAGGCCATACATGGGCTGTATAGACAAGGCTGTACTGGGCCAGTGTTATGAACATAAATATACATATAAAGTAGATATTAATAAACAACTGGGCCGTACAGCCAACACCAGGATGAATTTTCCACTGAGGAATGAGAGCAATTTGTTGGGAAATTTGTAAGAATTTTCATAAATTCTATTCTGTTGCTGTAATTTTTCTCCAGAATGCCCAATAAAGGCCCCTCTTAGCTGGTTTTTCCCACGTTGGGGTTTTCCAGGGTACATTTGGTGGCCATGTGTTTTTTATGCTTGGTTTACTGTATGCTTCTGCTGTGATTTTCTGATGTTATAACTCAGCTGTAGGTTAATTGCATGATTTCAGATTTTATATCAGCAAGTATAATTTCTGGTTAAGTAGAATTATTGGCAATAATTTAAGTGACTGAGTTATAGGAAAGTTCAATATTTTAACTACCAAGTTAGGGACTTGCACTGCTAACCAGTGTTATTAGGTTCAAAAAATTAACTGTGCAGCAAATTCTGTTCATGGTGGGCAGATGTACTCTTCAAGGATAGGTTGCAGGGTCAGAAAAGTTGCAATGAAGTAAGTTCATGTTCGGGTGCTAGTATAATTCCAACAGCAACATTTTGGTTTGGTGCCCAAAATCTGTATAACTAATAATTCGACTTAGATAAGAATAAAGGAACATAATGAATCATGAGCACATAGGTTGTCCTGTTGGGGAGGAGAATAGGAAAAGTTTTGAACTAGATTGTGCTTGAATCAACATAATGAATCAGGAGCACAATAGGAAAAGTTTTGAACTATATTGTGTTTGAATCAACATAATGAATCATGAGCACATAGGTTGTCTTGTTGGGGAAGAGAATACAGAATTTTTTGAACTATATTGTGTTTGAATCTTTTATAACCAATCAATGCATAACCAATAGATCTTAATCCTCCAAATTAGAAGTATGACTCAACTTCACCAAATTTTGATAATCTCCATTTATCATCGAAGAACAAGTATCTCCTCGATCTCTCTCATGACCTTCTTTCTCTACAATATTGTAGAGATCTTCATACAATATTGTAGACAAAACACTAAATAACATAATATTAAAAAAAACGTAAACTGCATATGAATAGAGTAAAAAAAGATGGATTTGACCAAATACAATATTGTAAATAAAACACTAAGTATTAACATAATAATAAAACAATATTGTAGATAAAACACTAAGTATTAACATAATAATAAAACAATGTTGTAGATAAAAGACTAAGTATTAACATGATAATAAAACAATAGTGTAGATAAAACACTAAGTATTAACATAATAATAAAACAATGTTGTAGATAAAAGACTAAGTATTAACATGATAATAAAACAATAGTGTAGATAAAACACTAAGTATTAACGTAATGRAAAAATATTGTTTAGTGCAAATGAATGAAAGCCAAGTAAATATATATTAAGGTATATTGCACATGATGTAAGCAAAACCACCTCTCCAACAAATGTCCTTTCTATAATTAGAGGGAAATAAAAGGGTCAATCAAGCAAAATTGAAAAAAGTTAAATCATACTTACTTTTTGTTTTTAATTAAGCTTGGAGCCGACTAGTCGTAAATCCAAAGAATATAAAATTGAAGGAAGATGGAGTTACATATCATTCAACCCACCTTTACACAAACTCAATCTTATCCAAATTGGTTAGCAAATGTTAAGTGATCACCACACTGCTTTCATCATAAATGATGTATGCCACCACTAACATTTGTGCATTTACTCTACCCAGTGTTATTATTTGTAAGTTGTGTGTTTACTGTTTTCATTGTCATTATTTGTAATTTATGTGAACATGTTAATCATATTATAGAGAATTTGTGATTTATAAACTGTCATGGATATTATATGGAATAGTTCGTCACAACAAATCTTGTATTATATTGAAATCTTTTATTATGTAAATTTATTTTCTTAGATCTCATATTTGTTAGCATTATTGCTCAAATTTATGAAAATAATTGTATGTGAAAAAAAAAGAATAAGCAAATGAACGCACCATCCACACAAATGAACGCAAGATGTATTATGAGAAATTCGATATGAGAGAAAACCCAACTAGAAGGTGAGGCATATGCTATATTTTCTTTTCTTTAGTTATGAAAAGTAAGTACAAGAAAAGACCACTCACTATGGTGTTGCCTTTGGCATTGTGGCCTAAATGGTTGCTACAAAATCTCCTACCTCCTTTGTTATGCTCTTAAAATACCACTCTTAGATGCTCTGCTCAACTATAGAACAAGTACAAAACTAAAAATGGAACCCCTTCTCCTCTTAGTGGCATAGTACTTAACATAGCCTTATAGTCGTCATGATTAGGGTTTTTGCATCCTCAACACTTAGTTAGGTTTTTGGACCTTCTAGAATTTTCTTGAAAGTCCCACGTGACTAGCCCAACATGTTTGAGTAACATAGGCTAAGTTGGC
Organism: Picea mariana; assembly: GCA_032191745.1. Lineage (NCBI taxonomy): Eukaryota > Viridiplantae > Streptophyta > Pinopsida > Pinales > Pinaceae > Picea > Picea mariana. The sequence continues at coordinate 345,321 of JASDQU010242224.1, forward strand.
ATCCACTCGGTACCATGGTGGTCAATAAGGTAGGTCAACTTGCGGGAGACATAACTTCCACATATGAGCTTTGATTGAAGTGATTTTTGCACTGTTGGAGAGATCTTAGTGTGTAGAACAACATCAAGGAGTTGGGAGCTATGCTTGCAAAATTTTGACCCCCCAAAATGCAATTTAATGCCTCAAAATGGATTTGGAAGGTTCTAGACTCCAAATTTCCAAATTGAGACTTGTTGCTAAAATGGGTCATGCAAGCTATTTCTTTTGATTTTTCCACCCATAAAAGTACCAAGATAGATGATAAATTATATAATGATCCAATCCAGATCAATTTGTCCAAATATTTGAGAAAAAAAAATGTTAATAAAGTCATTGTAATATTGGATTCATCCATGAATGGGGGAATCGGGTAATGAGAGCACACCATGAAGGATTTCCTATTAGTAATATATCGAATACCCATAGATATGCTAGTAGGAACAGTAAGAGGGATTTTTTTTGAAAAAAAAACATTGTACTTTGAACTACTTTGGATATTCTAATAGTTGGTTGGTCGGCTTGCCAAAACAAGTCTTAAACGTACAATGATTATAGTGTCTATGTTCCACAATGTAACTATTCATTTTGTATTTTTAATGATTTAACATAAAATATTAAACAAATGGATTCTTTAATCACAGAGAAATAAGAACGAAAATATTGTGATAAACACACAATGGAACACAATAACACACTATTTAGCCCAGTAACCCCGATGTGGGAAAATCCATCAAGAAATAAAGCATAGTGTATTTTCTTCTTGATTAATTGAGCGTACATCACAAAATACATTTGGCTATGGAGATGACACAACATGCTCTGCAATAGTCACACACATAATGCTCTTTTTCATTTTCTTTGTTATATCACTACTTCTCTTGACCATTGCTCTATGATGGAACATGAAATTGCTATATTAAGCATTGAATCCCTTTCTTTCATTTCAACTAGGGTTTTAAATCCATTACTCGATCGTTAGGGCTATGGTTTTGTATTATCTAATGCTTTTAGAAGTTTTCAATGGATTTCCATATGTTACTAACTTCCCATGGGTGAATCATGGTTAGATGATGTCGATGCTACTTAGACCTGTAAGGAATAATTAGGTCATTACCTTGATAGGGGCATAACTTTTGCATATGGAGTGTGTTTGAGGAAAACCAACTACCATTGGAAATACATAGACCTATAAAATATAGGGAGGACCTCCAAAACAATTTCCCTTAAGGTCAAAGACCAGGAAATTTCATTTATTTGACCTAAACTAACAGATTTTTAGTTTCAATCCATTAGCATTGTTTTCGGGATTTGTTGCAAAGGAACTCTTTTAAGTCCAAAATTCTATCTTCTCCATTAGAGGGCATTGGTAATGTCATCTAGAAACTATGTAGATCTATTTTCGATCATCCCTTTCATTTTGTAAGGCTTTTGATTTCCAAAAGATTCATTTTTAAAGGAGATGAGGAAACAAGTCCTCAACATTTTTCTTTTGGAAACAATTCATTTGGCCTTGGCTAGTATCTATTCCTTCAATCCCACTTGTCAAAGTTCTTGTTGACCCCTTATGGTTGTTATAGTAATACTCTCTTGGAGAATTATATCCTCTGGTGACTTTGTTTATACATTCAATGCCAAATCTTCTATGGAAGGTGAGACTTGGCCCTCTTTGTCCTCATCGAACAATGATGGCTCATAGAGTTCCAGGTTTTCTAAATTTACTATTGATTAAATACACATAKAAGGGGGGAAATTGAGTCTGTAAGCATTGTTTCTTACCTTCTCCAATATTTTGAAGGCTCCATATCTTAGGACCTTGATTTTCTTTTATGAACCTTGCAACCCTTTTTTATTTAGGGACAACTAGATTCAGTGTCTTACTTTGGAAGTTTTTTTTAAACYCACGTTGATCATGCTCAACCATGTACTTCTCTTGAACCTAGAGGCGCATCTCYCTGATTCTATCTTATAAACTTCTCTACATTCAATCCTTCACTTGATGTTGTTGTACCAATTCAGGTTGTCCATATGTAATATCTAATGGTGATGGTGGMAAACCGAAATAGATTTCAAAAGGGTACTTACTATTGGAGGTGTGTACAAACCTGTTATAGGAACGTTGTCATGTAAATATAAAATTCATCCTAGGTCTTGGGATGCTTTTGATTGTAACCTCCCAAACGTTGAAGCCAAGGTTCTATTCATGACCTCCATACGCCCCCGAGTTTGAGGGTGGAAGAAAACAAATATCTTCAATTTAATATTTAAATTCTCCCATAATGAAGTCCAAACTGTATCGAGAAATCTAATATCTTTATTAAAAATGACTCTCCTTGGTATCTCAAACTGCACCCACACCCTTTCAAAGAACAAGCTTGCTACTTCTTGTTCTTTGATGTTTTTCTTACAAACCATCACAACAAACTTCTAACTGAACCTATTGACTACCACATGCAGTTAGTCATGTCTTCTTGTTCTTCACAAGCCCCCCCAAAAGGCCCATGGATGTGCTTTCCAATGGCCTTGTAGGTATTGGAAGTGGACTATATAGTTCTTTCTTTTTGTTATTTGGTTTGCTAGTACAACACAATATACAACCTCTGATAAACCTAGCTACTTATTCTTGCATCTTGGACCAATAAAAATTCCTCTACAAGCTGGCCACAATTTTCCTAGCACCAAAATGCCCAACAACCTTAGAGGCACGAGCCTTCCTCTTTGTTGTGCTTTTTCTTTCTTTGGCACACAAAACTTCACCATCTTGTAGAGTAATCCATCTTGGAGATGGTAATCAACTTTGTCGTATATGTCTGCTTGTTCCCATTGACCTTGTAGCTACCGATACACCACTTTGAAGTCCTCGTTTTCTACATACTCCTCATTATATGCTTCATGGGTGAGTGGCTTCATGTGCATAATAACTCCCATAATTGTGATTTTTGATGTTGGTGGTTTTGATAATAAATCTAGGAACTTGTGTGGCAGTTCCCTTCTTATATTTAATCATTGGATGACATTGTCGCATAAATCCAATCCATTTAAAATGTCTTGCTTGTTGGAGCTTACTCCGAGTCTGGAAGTACTGTAGGAAAATTTGTATTGTTAATAGTTTCCTTGCCCAATAAATAATGCTTCCACTTCTTCAATACCTACACCAAGGAGTAGAGTTCCTTGTCATATGTAGGGTAGTTCATTATTGCTCTATGGAAAAGCTTTAACTGATAACAAACTGGTCTCTCATCTTGCATTAATGTTGCACCCATAGCATATCCATTGACCTCTATTTCTGCTTATGTAAATTAGGTAGTGCCACGATTGGGGTTTGACTAATATTTTGCTTCAATTCTCCAAATGCCTTTTGCTAATACTTACCCCACCAAAGATTCTTATCACTTGTTGTTACAACATGAAGTGATGTTGCCACCACTGAAAACAATGCTATGAACTTCTTCAAATATTGGGTCGTTTCCACAAAACTCCAAACTTCAATGATATGAGTAGGAGTGGCATATTTTAGGATGGCCTTTAGCTTTAGAGAATCAATCTTCAACTCACCTCCACCAATCACGTACCGTAGGTACACCAGGGATTGCTAAGCAAACTCACACTTTTTTGTTTGTTAGTAGCTAATGTTTCCAACCCCCGGTTCAGATGTACAACATGCTCCTTCCAAGTAGAGCTAAACGAAACGTCATCCAAGTGTACTATGACAAATGAGTCTATGAATGGTAGCAACACTTCATTCATTAAATGCATAAAACACTACTAGGCAACCACTGTTTGGCATAGGTTTTTGAGGAGGTTTTTAGTGTTAATGTATATTTTAGATTTTAGAAAAAAAATTGCTAAAATGTCCATTGATAAAAGTGGAGGTTTCAACATATGATTTAGGAGAAGGTTTTAGTGGTGGTTTTGTGGAAGTTTTTTATTACGAGTGGAGATATGTGAATTTTTTTTTCTAGTGCTTTGAAAAAGATAATTAACACACTGGTGCAAAATATACATAAATGCACCACTGTCGAGAATTGGGCCATTTTTGGCATGGTTTATTAAAAAAACAAGCATCGATGCACCATTTATATAGATGTTATTTTTTAGTGAGAGACAATGATGTTTCCATGCTAACACCTCACATCAATGAATTATTATATTTAATACACCATTACAAATTCTCTATATCAATGCAATAGTGCACCAACTATGTATCAACACATTAATGCTATGATGTCATCAAATAACACTGGTGCATTACTACATTATTACAACATAAGTGCTTTTAGTCCACGTTATAACACCGTTGCACCATAACTGCAAAAAAATCAATTCTATAATCAAGTTAACATTACCGATGTTGGATGAGCATTAAAGCACCAATGCACATATTTTTATGATAGTGCACCTATGTGCTACCTTAATGGAGCACCATAATAGCTCTACACATATTTATTCTGTATATTATAGTTATTTTTGATTCTATTAAATTGATGAAGTAAATATTAATTTACTAAACTTAAAATAATTAACTAGTTGAAATAATTATTTAATTATTGGTTAAATATTAACAAAAGTTTTATGATTTAATCATTGTATTATTTTTTTGTATTTCATTCACTGTGCATAAATTGTCATATCAAAATAAGTATTGTTTTTATTCATAATATGCAAATCATGGGCACATGAATCAAATTATGTTTTTTTTAACAAAAACATGCATTTTATAAATTTATCAAAAAAATACGATCATTACAAAAAGTAGATGCCGGTGGCTTTATCATCCAGCTTATGCTGTGATTACAGTCTTTCTTGCCGAAACCAGAAGTAACCGGTGTCTTTATGCTGTAGACACTACATATTTGCCATGTAAAAATGGCTACAAAACTGTGAAGACAATTTTTATATTTACAGTTCATATAAACCTTGATTTGGAGTGAGAGGGGCCAGCTTCGTCTTGCTGTGACACTCTATTTTCTTCAGCTTGGGTTGCGCCTTCTTGCTGCTACGCTTGAACTTCTCCATCCCCAGCCAGGTTCGTGAATCTGGGGGGAATTGAGACATGTTGATTGTTGCTAGCCACCGAATGGAAGGTGGAAGGGATCCAAGATTCATTTGTACCAGCTGAACGTGGAGGGTGTTGAGGGTTGGCAGGCTGTTGATTTATCCCTTCAATCTGTCTTGTGTTGCGGTTTATGCCTCTCATGGCGATGGCTAATTCTTGATTATGTCTGAATTCCATTCTTTGCATTTGTCATTGCATCTCGACCACGTTTTCTCGAATTGAATGGTTTTCTTGCTGCAACTCTCTATGTTGAGTGTTCGACCGACCTTCAATTTGTCGTCATTCTTCCTGCAGTTCTTGAAATTGTCCTCGAATTTCGCCCAATGCACAGGCTGGACAGGAGCAAGGGTCTCGGCAGCTGGTAGTGCTTCGGCACATAATGACAAAGTGATCGGGGTAAGCGCAGGGCAAGGGCAGAGAAAGACCAAGAGAGGTGAGATCCAGGAGCTCAGAAGTGCAAGGGCGAAATTGAATAACGAGAGAGAGGCGCTGAAATTGAATGCTGGAAGAAGGCCTACAGAGGTCGTTATAAAACACAGGGCTCATGAGTGCCATCGAGCGAGCAGTCAGATAAGAATGAGACAGGGCCTGGGTTGCCATGAGGAGAAGTACACAGAAGGACGTACGGAGGTAGAGTTTAAGTGCTCGGAAGTGAAATGTGTTGAGATGAGGTATGGGAGCGAAGGTACGTGACATGGGAAGGGAATGTGGGGCGCGTGTTCGTGCATGCTAGGAGGAGGGGAGGACAAGACAAGGAGGGGGAGGGGAGCAATATCGAAGGTGTCGGTGAGAGAGAGGAAAGTGACGTGGGAGGTTGAAGCAGACATGAACCTGGAAAAACGGAGAGGTGAGTGGGGAGGGGGGGAGAGTGACGTGGTAGAAGGGGTTAGTTCCTACAAGTCTGAGGGGGGCTAAGGGACATAAATGCTTAGGGAAGCCAAACATTGGAGTGGATTTGATTGATGAGAAGGTTACTTTGTTCTAGGCTTTTAGCCTCTTTGGCCATTTTGTCAGCTTCCGTATTTGTTTTCGGAGGACATGGAAAAAACTCAGACGCACAAATCTTTTCTTTAAAGAATTTATAACCGCTGATATGCTTTTGAGCGCGAGGCTTTTGTCGAATTGGATATCCCTTTCAATTCTTTGATGACAATTTCGGAATCGCCCAAGACTATTAGAGCCTGTATGTGCCGATCTTGGGCAAGCTTGAGTCCCATGTAAGCTGCTAGGAATTCTGCTTTGTTGTTTTTCCAAGACCCCAAGAATAATCGATTAACTTATTTCCCTCGGAATCATAGATGACCCCCCTCCGCACCTGCCACCCCACATGAATCAAATTATGTTATGAATCACAACATCATAATAAGAAAATGCAAAAAAAGATTAAATACTAAGATTTGATTTTATTTGTAGCGATTACAATGTAAAAAAACTAGCGGACAATAGAGAAAAATTACAAAATATACAATAATCAAGATTATACATAAGAAACACTACACATTTGAAATTCCTAGAAAGTTGTCTCATTCATCCTAGCTTGAGTTTCCTTCACCGTGATTTGAGTTGCATTCATCATTTCTTTTGTATTTATATTTGAAGAATGTCATTCATTTGCATATTTGTTGCACTACATGCGACATCTTGACTTTAAGTTCTCTCCTTTTAATTTTATCGGCGTCCATTTGTTCCACCCGCAAACATACAATTGAGGTTGAGTACTTATATAATATTCACTGATTTTGAAAATATATTTACTTATCAATATATATGTGTATTTTTTCCAAGGAAAGAGACTTGCAGAGGACCCTCTGAGTACTTCCCCTTGTTCCATGGATGGTAAACAGGGTAAATCATTAACCCTGATTACAAAGCCTCGTCTCATGGGAATCAAGAGAGTCAAACCCGTGAACAACAACAAGCATGAAAACTCACATTTGGCTCTAAACCAATTGAGATAACCCCGAGGCTATATTTTCTTATCAATATACTTGCATCAAAAACCTTTTTTGTTTCACAATATTCACTTATTCCTTCAAAGTCCCTTTCAAACTAATCAACTACCCTTTGTTCCACTTGGAGAGACAATAATTAACATTAGATACTTGCCCAATGATTTTTGAAAATTATATCTTTAGAAGTATACTTACTTCAATTACAACATCTATTCATGTATGAATATTGTTTCGATATCTTGACTAATCCATTGTTCACTATATAGTTCAATTCCTATCTTTAGACAAAACATGACTTAATTATAAGTAGGAATGACATGTTGTATTTACAATTGAAAAATAATTGCAAACCAATAAGGATGTTAACTTACAAATTTATTGATGATTCCTTGGTAGCGCAACATGTATTGCAACCTTTATCTAGCTCAATGTTAATAAGAGCATATGATGGCTCATCTTCGAACTCAAGCATCTACATACATACATGATCAATTGAAAATTATAATATGAAAATACATTATATGTTAATATATCCTTTCACTAAAAAAAAGCATCATAAGTTTAAAAAAAACACGTGTACATTTGGTGCACTAAATTGGAACATGGAAACCTGTGTTATTATCCTATAAGAGCACCAAAATAACAATCACATTTTTCAATTGATAACGTTAATAGTATTCCATATTGATATCGATGCACTAGCGTGTATTGATTGTGCTTAGTGCATCACAAAACCTTAAAACATTTTTTATTCAAAATCTGACAATGACATGTTGATCAATAAAAAAAGATCAAGATTTCTAGGGTTTCATCACATCGACATGATTATTGAGATTCACATAACTTTATAAATTCATATCCTCATCATATTGATACTAAAAGCTAAAGTGAAAAGATATTGGAAGAAAAATCATCGATAGATTTTTATTGAGTGATTTTTCTCGGTATGGTTTTTGTTTTTGGCGGTTTTATGGCACATGATTTTTTGGCCCATGGTAATGTAATTTCGGTTGAGGAATTATAGTTGGTTTCTAATCCAGGTTTAATGGATTAGGGGTTTTTTGGATGCCACGAGATCCTATGTATTATGTGTTGTAAACCATGAAGAAAAATATATAATAGATTTAGAGATGCGGCTCTAAAACAAGTCGTTGATTTTCCTGGTTGGATTTCCAAGATATATCTCTGTGTATATATGCGATTGCAATAGTTTTTTTTTGTTTGTTAATAATTTGTGTGCATTGCATTACTATAAAAAGATTAAAACTTACAAGTTTTGCTTCTTATCATTAATTTGTTTGAAATGATATTAATTATTTTGTCACTTGCATATATTTAAATTTGATATATTTAACATTGATGTTCACATTACATTGTTTTGGGCTCTAGTCCACTAACTTCAACATTATTAGCTTATTACCTTAAAAAGAGAAATCTAGGCGCAAAACTATTTAATTTAGAAAAAAAATCTTTAAATACTTTTCCAAATAAAATAGTTGTGTTAAGAGTATCACAATCTTTCTCTCACACACATTTTATTATTTATTTATTAGTGTCGATGTAGTAATTTTTTTGTAGGGGGTTTTCTTAGATGCGTTTTTTTTTTTGTCAATTTTGGGAAAATGGTGATATTGATATTTCAGGGTTTTTTAACAAACTTTTCTTTGCATTGATGTAGTAACACTAGTGTTATTTTCCAATAATTCTTTTGCTTTTATTTTTTGTTTAGAGGTGATATAGTAGCTCCACTTCTTTCGTAAACATTTCTTTTTTAGGCAATTCTCATATCACCAATATTTTTTTAATGGCTATGTTCAGGATTAAAAAAAAGTGATGAGAAATCGCTCAAATGCTCTCTTAATTTCTGAAACTTGTACAAAATTTAATGGAAAATTTAACTTAATGATATAAAATTAAAAATCTTTTCATAAATTTTATAAAAAATGAAAAAAAACTAAGAAGCTAATTTCTTTCAATTTAATAAAATTCTAGTGAAATTTTGTAAAATTCTATGCATGGAGGGAGGGAGGTGATGCTTGGAATAGTCCCCGAGGGGGAAATCCTAACATTTCCTCCCTCCCTCGAGCAAAAAAGTGCCAAATTTCTCCAAATTGTTTAAAATTTCAAGCATGGAGAGGGGTGGGAGTGATGACAATGCACATTAGTACCCTTCATCCCTCCACATGATCTGTAAATTGTCGTGGATACTCCATTGGAATAGTTCATCACAACTTATCTTGTAGTATACTAAAATATTTTATTATGTAGGTTTGTTTCCTTAGTTTTGAAATTTGTTAGCACTAGCTTATTGCTCAAATTTCTGAAAAATAATTTAAATACAAAAATGAAAGAATAAACAAATGAACACACCATCCATAGAAATGAACACAAGATGTGTCCTAGGAAACCTAATACGAAATAAAATCCATTTATAAGGTGCGGCCTATATTTTTCTCTATTTTCTCTAGTTATGATAAGTACAAAGAAATGGGCACCAATTAAAGTTTCCTTTGACATTGTAGATTAAACGATTGCTACAAAATCTCCTACCTCATTTGTTATGATCTAAAAATACTACCCCTAGATTCTCTACTCAACTACAGAACAAGTACAATGCTAAAGAATGGAACACCCTCTCTTCCTAATGGCTTGGTATTGAACATAACCAGATAGCCATCTAGGGTTAGGGTTTTTGCATCCTCAACCCTCAATTAGTGATAAGGTTTTGGACTTTCTAGAATCTCCACACATGGCTAGCCCTACATGTGTGAATAATAGGGGTTGACATGGCATCCATTCGTACCATGGTGGTCAACAAGGTAGGTTAACATGTATGAGGCATAACTTTTGCATACGAGCTCCGATTGAGGTGATTTTTGCACTATTGGAAAGTTCTAGATGTATGGAACAGTGTTAGGGGGCTAGGAGATATGCTTGCAAAATTTTGACCCCCAAAAATGTTGGACACACCTACCACACTTAGAGGGGGGGGGTGAATGAGTGTGGGGCTCTTTTTCCCAAAACTTCCCTCTTGCACAAAACTTATCAATTATCATTCAACATTTATTCATTACCCATTGCTGTCATTTATAACCAGTTAGATGTAGGCACATATCAGCATCATATATCAGTAATATATCATCAACAAGTCATCATCATAA
>JASDQU010242225.1:0-26770 GCA_032191745.1 Picea mariana
TTTCAACATTTCTTGCCACCTTAAATGCATTCTCCAATGATTTGGGTTCCCAAAGGAGAACCTCATGTTGAATGTTATCCTTTAAAGTTCCTATGAATACATCAATCAAGTGCTCATCTGGAATATTTGTTACCTTTATATTCAATCTTTGGAAGTTCTCAATGTGCTCTGTAACTAAACCCTTTTGCTTGAGATTTATCAATTGACTAAAGAAGGTATTGTTCCTTGTATCCTCATAGTTTGCTATCATTTATTCCATGAAAATTGTCCAAGTGATGAGTGATTTGTGAGAACAAATCCATCGATACCATACAAATTGATTGGGTTCTAAATATAAAGAATCAGTCTGTACCTTTTGTGTATGTGTCACATTATATAGATCAAAGAATTGCTCCATCTAAAGTATCCATGTGATTGGGTCCTTGCCATCAAACTTCCTCATATCGATCTTAGGAACGTGGTTGGTCTTCAACCCAAAATTGGAATTTCTTCATTCTTGATTCAACTTCCTTGTGTCCTCATCATGAATTTCATGGGATACATTTTCACTTTCAGGTGTCCTCTCTATTATGAAATTTTTCAATCCTTCCATGATCTCCCCTTTTAAACCTGCCATCATCTCTTGTAGTTCATATTTTGTTACTATCTTCTTTTGTAAATCATTTATGTCCCTATGCATTTCTTCACCTTCATCAAGAGTCCATGTATGATTATCTAGAGGCTTATTTGGTGTAGAAGTTCCCTTTTTAGGTGGCATGTTGGCCAAGTATCACTTTTGAACCTTGATTTTGAGGTGGTTCTGCTAGACAATATTTCTTCTGTTGTATCTCCAAATTTTCGGCCCTTCTGGGTATGAAACTTTATTTTTTGTAGTTCTCTGATATTTCTTCTCTGCAATGCCACAAGTCGGATCAAAATTGGATGTGCCAAGTGGAATTTACGGTAACTTCCCCACAACTTGCTGATTTTTGTCCTTTCCGGGAGATGTCACTTGTATAGCGTGCCCCGCACAAAATAATTAATATAAAAATATGAAACTTGTACCAAAACTAGTACATATTGTTCACTATCCAATGCAATCATTCTCACTCAATTTGGATACTCTAGGAAGAAGTTATGATTGTTTTACCTGGAACACCTTCTTGAGACTAGTCAATAGGACTAGTCAGATACCCTATCTTCCACAGGGTGTATATATAAATGTAAGATGAACCAGAAGCTGAAATGTTTACCACATATACCTTACTAATTTCTGTGAATATCCTCTAGTTTTCAGGTTTTGAAACATTACAGAAAAAATTTTATAGTGAAAATTCCACAATGACTCATTTCAGTATGATTCCAGAACCCTATCTTACACAGGTTGTATCTCCGAAATTATAAGGCCTCAGGAGATGAAATTTTAACTCGATGTACCTTGATCCATATACTAAATATCATCCAAGCCGTTCCTTCTGAAATGTTGTAGAAACAAATTTATAGTGAAAATATCAAGGTGTCTCAGATGTAGCAATGAAACCCCGAGACCTTGAGCTCTGATACCATATGTTAAGAACCAAATATCAATATAGCATAGAAAAACCTCAGAATAAGTACTCAACGCCTTGAAAAAGAGAGAAATTCATATAATAAGCCTCTTCGAGGGGGAAACCTCCTTATGCCCACATAAATGTACAATTCCAAGATGATTCCAAATGAAAATGTCTCCTTGTTATATATAGGAGACTAGGAGGTATAATTACAACTAATCGAATAAAGCCGACATAAATAAAATAACATTACTAATGTAATATGACCCAATTAAGGGGTAATGATCCAATATTAGGGCTTAACAATTTGGTCATGGCCCAGAATCACATGAAGCAACAAGCACATCAAGGTTTCTCTAAATGTCAATTTGTAGAAGGGGATCAGGTGTTTCTTTTCATGCAACCTTACAAGTAAAATTCCCTCAAGGCTGACCATTGTCAGAAACCGGTGCCCAAATTTTATGGTACTTATATAGTTCTCAAGCATGTGGGACAGGTGGCCTATCAATTATCGTTTCCTAGTCATTCTAAGCTCCATCCTGTTTTTCATGTTTCCTGCTTAAAGAAGGTGATTGAAACTAAGTGCCAAACTCAAACCAACCTTCCTGAGTTGGATGAAGAAGGCTCCATTTGGCTACAACCACAAGCAGTTTTGGACCATCGTGAGCATCATCTGCATCAGCAAAGCATCAAGGAAGTGTTAGTCCAGTGGAAATATACGACTCCAATAGATGCCACTTGGGAACCAACTACTATTCTGCAACAATTTCCTCATCTCAAGCCTTGAGGAAAAGGTTGCTTTTAAGGGGGTGGACATGTTAGGGACCTAACCCCTCATGTAGGTAGAATAATATATTTCCATGTAATAAAGGTCAATGTTAATAAGGCCTATCAATAAGGAAGAATAAGACTTAATAGAAGCTTCCGCTTCTAGAAGGATCTTCCTCTAGATTATTCTTTTGATAGACATATTTAGTATAAATAGGAGTCAAGGGTATGAGAAGTTTTGTCTTGGATATTATTGTAATAGAGATTTTCTCTGCTGGATGTTTCCCCCTCGAAGAGGCAAGTGAACATTGCTCTCATTAATCAAAGTGCTCTTCTTGGTGTTATTTTGTTATCATTTTGTTATTATCGCGGTGCTGCTCTGGTTATATTGTTGTTCATATTCTATTTCTAGCTATTTCTTTATGTTTTGCATACTTTTTATATCTGTAATATTACAAATGAATTGAAATTTCTATGACACACAATAAAATTCATTGCATTAAGCAATTACCTTTGTTCGAGGGATAATAAAAATCCCATATTGTTGTGGTGAGATTTGAATAGGTAGAAAGAGGTTATGAAATACTAACTTGGCCTATCCACCCAAGGATTGTGCTCTAAAACATTATGTTGTTTTCATATCATAGGCTAGAAAATTTACATTGAACAAGTGATCCATTAACACTATATGGTCTGCCTTCAAAAGATGGACAAGCACATCAAGCCTCTCACCTTTCATATTATGAATTTGTTGATAGTCGAGAATCTCCCTTTGTCAACAACAAGGGTTACCCCTGGTAAGAAGTCCCAATTATAACTCTCACCATTTGGAATAGGGAACCCATCCATATTTTGGCTCAACAACCATTTATGGTTTGGTTTTACTGGTTGCAACCTGATCCACCGATGAAGATGAATAACGAATGGTTATGAAAATGGAATATGTAGATGAATATTATGTAAATGCATGAATGAAATCTAATCTTATCTAAACCTATCCTAGCCTAGACAGGAGCGGATTATTCGTAACCAAATGAGAAACAACATGAAACTTACTCTATCAATAGCTTCACCCAGATAGTTGTAATAAAGAAATAAAGTTAGATAACACATGCACATGAATATATAACTAGAATAGTCTAAGTCACTATATCACATACATTGACAACTCATATGCTCGAGATATAAAATATGAGAAATAATAATAAAATTGCAAGAAAGACATTAATTGCATCAGATAATTCTATAAGAAATCATGCTATTACATCCTATGTGAACAATAAACATTTCTCTATAAGTAGTTCACAACAAACAACAATGCACATAATTTTTTCTCTCTATCCAAAGTTGGCACTGAGGGCTTCTTAGTATTAGTAGTTTCAACAATAATACAACCAAGCTCCATGGAAAAATCCTCAATTTTAGCTGACAATGTCTTCCCAAAATAGGTCAGAAATGTACAATGTTTGAAGAGTGTTGGCTATTACTTCTCCCATACTATTTGAGTTGTGACCCAGGGTTCATGTCTTTCAGGTTTCCAACAAAGCCTCTAAAACTATCATCCCTCCTGGTAAAATAGGAGGCAACACAACACATAGAATGTGCTACGAAGTCTCACCCGCGATAGATTTAATGGGTGGTTGCAAGACTCGAGTGTTTACAACCATGGATTGAATATGCGATATGAGAGATCGACCATTGGACCATTAATATAACTGCTAAATGCAACCTAATCTTATTCACAATTATCCAGTAACCCATTCATTCATCAAGCATAACAATTAGCTATTGAAAATAGAATAAAGATATGCATGCATTCATCATATTACACAGATATTACAGTAGTTCACCCCCTCCTGGGCTATGTCCACAAAGATTTGGCTCTTGGCTCTTGTATTGTGGTAGTTCTGCATCTATGGCGTCGTGCGCTTACAACTCTCCTCAGATGGGTAAGATCTATATGAGACGAACTAGATCGCACCAGGCCCCTCAACCTGCAATCTAATCCTCAAGATCTACCTTCTCTTACCTCCTTTTTCTCAACAACTTACAAAATAGTTCATAGAGAAAAATGTAAACCCAAATACTAACTTACTCGGAACAACTACAAACTCAGTAACTCCTTAACTAGAAAAAAAAACCACAACTACAATAACAACAACTACCTTTTATAATACCTCAGTATTGGTATTTATACATCTTTGGCTCTTCATCCATTACAATACATTAACAAAACCCTAACCCTACCGACGTTAGGTCTTCCTCTCATGTGCACATGTTGTTCTTCCTTCCAGCTATCGCTTTCCTTGTGCACGCTTTCTTGCATGCGCGCATGTTGTGTTTCCTTCCAGTTGTTGCTTCACTCTTTGTACACTTCCTTTCCCCACGATCATTCTTCTTTCCACTTCGGGCTGCTGCCAACAGGCCCCCAACACTAACATGTGGCTCATCTCGAACCACCTAATCCTTTTGAGCTTCCTCGATCTCCTTGATGATCATCTGGAACCTTTCCTTGAGCTATGTTGCCCATGTCTGCACATGCACAGTCTTCTCCTTGATTTTATCCATGACCTAAGATGTGACTTCGTCACTAACCAATTCCATGCATTCTACATGGGTTTGTGCTATCTATGTCTTGGCTTCCTCTGGTTGTGCCAGGACTTCTGCTATCCGCTCTTGCAACGGTTCCATTTGATTCTGTCACTCATGTTTCTATGCTTGTGCGGTAGTTAGCTCTGCTTGCAATTTATTCATTTCCTGTGTTCCCTTGACATGTTCCGTAACTGGCATTGTCTTCTTCCTCTGTTTGAGTTCTTAAATCGCTCCGTTGATCCTTTCTTCTTCATTATCCCACTTTTGGATCTGCTGATCATCCTCTAAGCTTGTCCAAATTTGTGTTGCTTTATCAAACAAGTCTGTTGCTGTGTTGACCTGTTGTTCTATCTCCTGCAGCTACGTTTTTGCTTCATGTTTCCTTTTCTCTTTGACTGCTGGTGGAGTGGTTGGTATGAGCTGCTCTCGAAGATTCTCGATCTCCTTATGATATTGATCGATTTCCTACGCAATGCGATCAATCTTTTCTGCTGTTGTGATTTCCTCCCTCTACGTGGCTTGTGGAATCTTCTCATACATTCCTGCCACTATCTACTCTAATCCTTTTATGTGCTCCCTTTCCTGCTCGGTCTCAAAATTAGCCTTCTCATAGACTATTTCCAGTGTGTCTCGTTTCTTTGTTTCCTTCTTCAATTCGGTTGAGTCTCTGCATGCGCGAGATTGTAGCTTGTGGTTTATGCTCACTTGCAACCTGTGTAGAGCTCCTAATGGTATTCTGGTCAACACGAGTTGAATTTGGCTTAAGTCCTTCAAGGGGTTCTACCCCACAATTTCATCCTTGCGCAACATACTAGGGTTGATATGGAATGTTACATGCAGCTGCAGTATGGCTTAGACTGACTCTCGTTCTTCTTTTGGCAGTCCTCCTTCTATTGGCAGTGTTGATGGTTCAATTCCCCTGTTGATTATTGTCGGCCCTTCCCCGATATGCTTGACGAGCTGTTGTATATCTGCCAACTCCTGTTGGATCTTATCCCTGTGGTGTGCAGCATGGTCGAAGTCCTCAGATAGACAATCCTAGACTATTCGATCTATCATCTCCCCGTCATCCTCCGTGATCATATACTCCGATGGTGTTAGTTGTGCCTTTGATTTCTTGTGCGTGTCTCCTGGCTACATGGCTGGTCTCTTATTTCCCCCTGGTTCCTGTATGTCAGTATTTAGGGCAGCCTCCTGCACTCCCTCATCCTATTTCTGTTATCTGTTAGTCGATTGTGTATGCTCCTTCTTCTCCTTTTGAGTCCCTTTCTTCTTTGGCCCTTCATGTGTTTGTGGTGTCTTGCCTTGGCCCATTCTTTCTCTCTTAGACACTTTGATTTCTGGAGGTTGTGTTTCTCCATGCTCTGCCTCTTCTTCTTATGTTCTTTCTGGCACTTCCTGGGTGATGGCTGGAATTCTCCATTCATCGGGCCATTCGATGACGACCATGTCAATGTCACCCTCTGTGATACAGTAGCGCATCTATAACCATTGTTTATCTGGATCCTTCCTTGCCTGTATCCACACTATGTGTCATGTGGACCGGAAATTGGCAATGTCTACATATTGCACGACATCTTCTGGTGTAATTCACCACATCTTGGAGATGGCTTCCTGTAGGTCACGTAGGCACCCCTAAAAAATGGACCCGTTCTCCTTCTTGCTCCTCGATTTTGTCTTGGCTCTGAGAAACAAGTACCTCGCTCCCTGATTCGACTTTGGTCTGGTACAAAAAACTACGTACCTTGGTTCCCTCCATCCCAAGAAGGTTATTAATGTGATGAGCCACAAATAATGAAACTCTATGCCTAGGCCCTGTACATCCTTGCAGTCTTCTAGGAATAATTTAAATAGGTATGATGCCCAGCTCATTGAGGTGCCTTCTGCACACTGGGCTGCAACTGTAACAACTCCAATTGGTACTTCCTCTCTACAACATTTCCTTAGCAGCTTGCAGGCTAAGATTTTCACGCCCAATTGTGTGGTTGCATTGTTGATCCTCTTGATGATGATCCCTCTTGTCCTCCTGAAAGTTACATACTTCTTCTTCATCTCTTTTGTTAGCGCTTTCTCCTTGGTTTTTTCATCGAGAAACAACGCGGGATCCAATCCCCGAATTGGTAAACCTGTTAAATTCGCAATAAGCTCAACAGCTATGGGGATGAGCTTGTCCAGCCATATATCCCCTCCATGTATGACTACTAATAGTTGTTTGACGCATGTTGTTGTGTACTGACCTCTGCCAAAATGTGGTAGGTCCAACAAACCTAAAATTCTCGTTTTCTCCAGCCCAGTTTCCCACTAGTATGGTTGATCAATCAGTTCTCCGACTGGATTCGTGCCCATAGTCAGTATAAATACCCTCTTCGCAAGTTTCAGGAACTTGTCTTCATTTGCTACATCATGGTCAAAGTATTTGAGCTTCCCGACATAAACCAGTAGCTCTGGTCCTACCTGTACTCCCTCCGGTATGCATGGTAGAACAATTTTTGTTGTTGGTTTCTTGTGGGGTGACCTTGGTATTTGTATCTTGTCTTTATTATGTTGTGGAGCCTGGCTCAAAGTTCCAGCAACTTCCAGTTTCTCCTTTGTATACCATTTCATCCAATCCGAGACATCTTCGCCCTTTTCCCCAGCTGGGTGGTCTGAGATGGTCGTTTGAGACTCATCTGGATAAAATGTTGTTGTTGGCTTCGACGTCGTGCCATTAACTTCCAGAGATACTTCTGTATTCTCTGGTTGCACCTCCTTCAGGGTTTCTTCTTCCTAGTTATGTGGCTCCTACACCTCCGTTTGTATCTCTTGACTCATGCCCTTCGATGCTGGTTGTGGGATTTCTTCCAGTATTAACGTGGGTTGTACTGGTATTTTCTCTGTAGATGGGATTTCATCGATGTTAACGATCTCTAGCGGATGTTGTTCACCCTCCTCTGCTTGTCCTCATGACCTGGTTTGAACTATGGATCTTCTAGCAGTCTGGCTCGCTTCTTGTTGCTTGGGAAGTTCCATGGTGGTGAATGTCAAATGGTTGCTCGACTCGAACAATCTCTGTGGTCTCCATGAACTCTCTCTGTGTTCTTTCACCTCTGTTTCTCTCTGTTTGTTCTCTCTGTGTGAATAGACTATTGGCTCCCGCATCTGTGTGTTGTATGGATTTCCCATGAAGCTTTTCGAGTATGCTTCCTTGGTTATGGGTTAAATGCACCTTGATTATCAGTTCAATGCATGTCTGGTGGTTTCATACTTGGTATTACTCCTGCTTTGCCGCCTCCAGTTGGCATGATTAATGTGATGTCCCATCAATCCTTGTCATCTTTTAATTCTCCCTAGTGTCGTCAGGTCATTCTGATTTTGCCGACTTTCCTTTTCTCGCTTGTTTCCCTTTGGATGTGGCCATTGTATTTCTCCTTGCTAAGTGTGCATGCCTTTCCTCTATCTAGCACACTGAGCTTTCTTTGATTCTTTTCTGTTTTGTTCTTTTTCGATTTTGATTGATTTTTTTTTTACTGCACGGTGGATGGTTGACTATCCTTGTACAACTTTAGTCGGCTCCCATTGATACTTCCTCTAAGTTTGTGCCTGATAAGTCTCTTAAATGTATAGCTCCTCCATCGATGATAGATTGTACTTGGTATGGTCCTAACCAATGCATTATGAGCTTTCCTGGGTGTTGTAGCAATTTGTTGTCGTACATCAACACTAGATCTCCTTCCTTGAACATTTTCTTCTTGATGTGTCTATCGTGCCAAGATTTGTCTCTTTCTTTCTGAACTTGTTGGTGGAATCCTGCCAAGATTCGGTTTTCCTCCATGGTCAGTAACTGATTCAGTCTCTCCTGTACTGGGCTCGGTCTATCATTTGTGTGATCGCTTCTATGCGCAAGCTTGGTATTAAGAATTCCAATGGCACCATTGCTTCTTGGCCATAAACCAGTTTAAATGGTGTGTGCCCCATCAATTTTTTGCATGTAGTCTTGTATGCCCATAATACTGCGGGTACTTTGAGATCCCAGCTATCCCTGTTGACATTACAGATCTTTGTCAAGGCGTTCTCCAGAATTTTGTTGAAGGCTTCCACTGTTCCATTTGCATGTGGATGATACGGTGTGCTCTTCTGGTGATGGAATTAAAATTCTTCAGTCATAATGTTGATGGTTTTGTTTATGAAGTGCATGCCTTGGTCTCTCATCAAAACTCTTGGGAACCCAAATATCGTAATGAATTGTTCAAATAGAAAGTGTGTTTTTGTTTCTGTGCTGCAGTATTTTACTGGTGCAGCTTTCGCCCATCTTGTTAATTATTCCATCATGGTGATAATATACCTTGCTCCTATTCTTTTATATGGTGGGTTGATTGGCCCCACAAATTCTATTGCCCACTTATCAAATGCCTATAATGTTACTTGTGGTCGTAATGACATCTCATCCCTTCTGTTGGGTTTGCCTACCCTTTGACAAGCATCACATGTTTGACAGTACTCCTTCGAGTCTTTGTGAATTGTTGGCCACCATTGTCCTGTGTGTAATACCTTCTGCACAGTAGATTTACCTACATAATGCCCTCTTGTTATTCCCTCATGGGATTCAGCTAAGACTCTGGGTCTTTCGTGCTCTAACACATATCTTTGCAAGATGCTATCTGTGCCCATTTTATATAAATGTCCTGCAATTAGTTGATAATCCGTAATGCGAACTACCAGGTTTTTCTTCTGTGCGGTGTTATATTCGTGCGGTGTAGTACCTGTATGCAAGTACTGAATGATGTATGTGAAATATTCATCAGCAACCTATACTGAGAATAACTGTGCATCCAGAAATTTGTCTTCTAAGTTCATAGGTTCTTCTCCATTTGTGACCCTTGATAGGTGGTTAGGTCTTGCGTTCAATTTTCCTTGTTTGACTATTACTTCAAAGTCAAATTCTTGAAATAGTAGCAACCATCGACATATTCTCCCCCCCAACACTGGCTTTTTGACTAAATATTTCAAGGCTGAGTGATCTGTAAACATCTTAAAGTGGTTCCCCAATAAGTAATGTATGAACTCCTGAAGTGCATAGACCATAGCTAGGCCTTCCCTTTTGGTCGTGTTATAGTTATGTTCTGATTCTGATAATTTTATGCTCGCAAATGCTATCAGGTGATCCAAGTCTCCCACTCCTAGCTGCGCCAAGATAGCTCCAAGTGCTATGGTTGATGCATCTACATACACGTGGAATGTCTTATCCCAATCTGGAAATACTAATATCGGTGCGGTAACCATATTTTCCTTCAAGTATCCAGACCATGTTGACACTCGTCGTTCCATTGAAACTTCATATCCTTTCTTAACAGTTTTTCCATCAGTGCAATGATCTATGCGTATCCTTTGATAAATTTCCTATAGTAGCATGTGTGTCCTAATGTCGCTCTTAACTGACAAACTATTTTTGGTGTTGGTAAGTTAACAATTACTGCGATTTTTGCAAGATCTACTATCAAACCTTGTTTGCATACTATATGGCCCAATAGTATCCTGAATGGTGTTCCAAATATGCATTTTTTTATGTTTAGTGATATGTGACACTGTCTTCATCTTTCTAACATCAAGCGTAGGAATTCTACATGATTTTTCAATAAACTATAGACTGTCCAATCATTTGGGTATACTTCGAGAAATTGGTGGATGAATTCCTTAAACACAACAATGACTACTCTGGAAAATATTGCTGGTACATTCTTCAGTCCAAACAACATGACTGTGTATTGGTAAGATCCACATTCTGTCGCAAACATGGTCTTGTATATGTCCTCATGTGCTATATTAATCTGATGGTAGCCTGAGAATCCATCAGTGAATGAGTAAGCTTCATGTCCTCCTACATTCTCTAACACCTCATCCGTGAAAGGTGTAGGAAATGGGTCGTGTAGGCATGCATCGTTCAAATTCCTCAAGTAGATGCATATCTTGATCCCCCCTTGCTTCTTGTCCTATACTACTAACAGTTTTATCCATTCTGACTCTTTGATTGGTTCTATGATGTCAGCTTCGAGCATTCTGACTCTTCGACCGGTTCTATGATGTCGGCTTCGAGCATTCTATCAATTTCTTCTTTGAATTTATGTTTATATATTGGGTTCAGTTTATATGGTCGTTGTCTGATCAATCTTGCTTCTAGTCTGAGTGGTATCTTCATATCTCCTAATTCTCCTGCTATACCCTTCATCTCTGTAAAAGTTGTAGGAAACAAGTCGTTGTATTCGCACAACAACTCTGTGATGCTTTCCATTGTTTGCTCATCCCAGTAATCTCCAATGCTCGCCATTTTGGGATGCTTGGTTGTCAACGTTGACTTTATTTACTTTGATTGGCATGGAAATGACTTCTGATTCTATGGGTGGGCCGTCCACATCTCTTTCGCCTTCTTCTTATTCAATCTAAATGTCGCACAGATCATCTTCATCTAGTGCTTCCTCTTGTACATGGTAACATGACAACAGGTCCTTGATTGTCTATTTGTTACGTTGTTGTTCTTATGTGATCAATTCTACTTATGGTTCTTTGATGAATATTACTCCTCTTATTTGTTTGAGAGTTGCATCTATGTTGGGGTTCTCATGTTCGAATGAGAAAGTGATTGAAAAAATTTGTTGCAATGTCGTCCATGTCACAGTTCCCTTACACAATTCTTGGTCTGTATACCAAGTCGTTGGTATTCCCTCTAGGGTGTGTATGAAGTGATGAGGCCATTCTTCTGGGGGTGACATTTTCCACAGTGGTCTACACACCTCCAAGTGTTCCCTTGGTACCCCGTGTCCATCATATTTCTGTTGTTTGTTATTTTTTTGTTCTGCGTCGAACCGTATGCGCAGTAACCGCTTGCATTGGTACCGGTCTATAATTGTCTCCTTGTGTGCACCCCACCATCTTGTAGGTGTGGAATTTAGTGCTAAATAAAGTGCTAACAGTCTCTGGTTCTCTAACATTGCGTCTTCATATTGTCCCAAGAATGTTTCCAAATCATTTATTCCATGGAAATTGGTTGGTTCTCTGATTTATGTGCCTACCCATCTTACTGCGCGGTCTATTCTTGCACATATTCTCATGGATACTTCATGTAGCCTTTGCTACCAGTTCTCTAAACCGGTGTATGAATCTGTCACACATGAAGTAATGCTTCACCAAATGAGTACTCCATCTGCAGTTGGGTTTACATAATCCTCGTCGTGTGCAGTTGTTCTGTACAACTGGCCTATTTCCTCTAAATATAGGCAAGTGGATTCTACAAACCTCTCTCCTTCTGAAGGGTATAATGGCGCTATGACCCTGTATTCTCCTGACTCAAATGTCATTTTCCTCATCTTCAAATTGATTATGGCATGGTTGTCAAACGCCCAATCCAGACCAAGCAATGTCGGGTAAGGTGTTGTGTCGTCCACTATTTCAATAACTTCAAAATCTTCTTTAGTGCACACTCCATCTAGGTCGACTGTCACCCCTTTCAGTCTACCTATTGGTAAAACTCTGTGTTGGTTTGCTAGTTTCAGTTGAACAGACGAATATCCTAATGTAGGTTATCCCATGCATTGCCATGTTTTCTTTGGTAATACATTAACTTCGGATCCTAGATTAACTTCGGATCCTAGATCTAGTATAATTTCTCCCATATTGAAATCTTTGATGTTAGCATTCAGTCTAAAATCCCTACTCGTTCTTCTTTTTGTGTGTAGGTGATTAATTGTTTTTGGTTCTAGCTTTTCTTCCATCTCACTGCTACATTTTTCTAGTAGGTTTTGCAATATTTTCACATATGATGGGTCACCTAATATCTTTACACATGATTGCAAAAATCCTTTGATGGTACTTACTTGTTCCATGGGTTGCATCCCGTTGGTATGATTCAATATTAGAGGCATCTCATATTCTGGGCTTCCTTGTTATGCTGCGTAGTTGAAGTCAACGCTATGTCCTCCTTCTGAAATTCTTGTCTGCCTTCTTTGAAAATCTCCTTTTCCTTCTATGCGTCGAACTACTTCCATGGTTCCATATTATTCTTTACCCATTGATTCTGCGTTGGTTCTTGTTGAACTGCATCCATGCCTGTTTTAGCTCCTCTGTAGGTAACTATGTTGATGTTCCGTCCTTCATCCCTGGTTTCAGTTGAAATCCACTGGACATTATGGTTATTATGGTTCCTCTTTTCCTGAATTTTTACTAGCAATGTTGGACATTATTTTGTATCGTGGTCCGATGAGCGACAATACATGCAAGTTGTTGGTGGAAGCAGACATTCTCTTGCATAATGTCCTGATTGCTGACAATGGTGACATGTGATTGGTCCTCTACCTCATCTAAAACCTCCTCTGGCTCATCCTCCTCCTCTGTATCCCACTTGGTCTCCTCGCGACGCATTATATTGAGGTGCCTGATTGTACTGCATGGTATTGTACTGGGGTTGTGTCGTATTGTATTGTGGCTGCGTGTTGTTGTATGGTTGTTGTGCAGTATTATAATGTTGTTGCACAGTGTTGTATGGAGTTGGAACTTGATTAAACTATGGTGTTTCTTGCCAAGTCATCATTTTTGCTTGTACTCTATATGTGTCTAATGTCCTTTCTTGCATCAACTCCATAGTTCTACAATCTTGGTCGTCGTGGCCCACTGACTTGCAAAAGGTGCAATATGAGACCTTTGGGACTGTTTGGTATTTTTGCATCATCGTGCAGTGATAAGGGTCGTGACCCGGTTTCTTATAGATTTCGCACCATAATCCTCCCGTTGGTATTGGATTCAACATTCATGTTTCCATATACTGTGCGGACATTGGACATCCGTTCTTGTGGTGTCCTTCTGTCCTGCATGTGCTACACCAAATGACTTCTCATTTGTCCTTATTCTTGTTCTGGTTCAGATGAAATGTTAGATTCTTCAAATCCTCCTTGAGTTCTTGGATAGCTAGGTCTGTCTGTTGGTACTGGTTTTCTTCTAGTTGGAGGGATGCCTGCAGAGCCTCTGCCTACGTCTGAAATTTCTATTGTCGTAAGGGGTATTTCAAATGTGGAAGTAATGAGTTGACAAACATGTGTCAATGTTGCATATCGGTCATGAGATATTTTAACTTTCCCTTCAGTCACTTAAATCTCTGATCAATCTCCCATACAGACTCTCCTGGTTTCTGTCTGATTTCGATCATCTCGTTCATGTACTGATCCTCAAAGATCGACTTCTGGAACTCATTTATCAGTAACTTCTTGATGTCTTTCAGTGTCCTTGTCATCTCAGGGGCACTGTTTGTGTCTAGACTCATGTACCAATCTAGTCTGCGGTCTATGAGTGTGATTTCTAGATGCACAAGTTTAGTATCCTCATCAGTAATCTGTTTTTCTTCCCAGATCTTTGCACAAATGAACAAATGTTTCTCAAGGTCTTCTACTGCTTCTCCCCAGAATTCTGGTAACCTGATGGTGGGATCGTGTCCGTCCATCCTGAATGTTGAACTACTGCCTCGGCGTGGTGTAGATACCTGACTAGTGCTACCTGAACTGGTTCCTCTAGTTGTTGCTCCTTGTGTAGATGTACTTCATGTTGTCAGACTTCCTCTGAACTTCGGTTGTCTAAATGGCGGTGTTCTCTTTGGTGTATTAGTCGCACATGGGTTTATGGGTTCCACATTGACATTAATATGTATAGGATGGTTGTCTTCTCCTCCCACTCTTGGACCTCTCATCTTCCTCTCATATGTTGCACACATGATTTCCTCAATCTGCTCCACAACCCAGAGATCCTCTGCCTCTTCCTCATCATTCGCCAAGCCTTCCCTCACGGCTATGTCTCTCTTCTTGGTATCCATCTTGTATTGGTAGGGTACTCTACTACGCATCCTTCCCGTTGACGCTAAGCTCCACTTGATCTGGTCATCGTCCATCATGATCGGGTCCAAGGGTTCCTCCTCCTTATTTCCTTTATCCTTACCTCCTTCCATTTATCCTTCCTCTGTCAGTGCTTCCCCCCCTTCCCCCATGCACACAGGGAAGTTTATTTGTTTGATCCCATTGTCATTACACCTTTTTTATATAGCAGTATCTTAATAGAAGTATACAGTGATCGAATGTACCTTCCTCGAGGTCCGCGTAAAAATTATTGCTCCACTGTGTTGTATGACTTTGTTGTGTCGACTGCAAACTCTGTTATGAAGCTTGTGACAATACTGTCGAGCCAAAAGTCTACTGCGCGTGTGAATTTGTTGTTCACCTGCTGCAATTTCTCAATCTATACTGGGGTCTAATCTAACTGTCGAATGCGGTTCGTCGCATGGTTATCCTTCAATTTTAGTATCCACTCTTGTAGTAGATGCTGAAAATCACATAAAAGTACTTCGTGAAAATCGGTAAACACGTACTTCTCCAAATATTTGTGAGGTGTTATTCTAAGGTTTCTATTTTCTTTCTGTGCAAACTCTAGCTCTTTTTTTCTCAACCAGATTTCGATCTCTGCCTTTGTGGGGTTCCATAGTCTCAACATTCCCTTCTACTAGCTCATCAGTCTCTTCCTTAACCCTCTCTTAATCTGCCTCCGACAAATCTTTTAAAAATATTCTCTACTCAATCCCCTCTCGTTCCTACTAACGACAATGGAACCATTTGTTGGTTATTACTTCTCCCACACTGTCTGAGTTGTGACCTAGGGTTCATGTCTTTCGGGTTTCCAACAAAGCCTCTAAAACTATCGACCCTCCTAGTAAACCAGGAGGCAACACAACACACAGAATGCGTTGTGCAATCTCACTTGAGATAGCTTTAATGGGTGGCTGCAAGACTCATGTGTTTACAGTCGTGGATTGAGTATGAGATATGAAAGCTCGACCATTGGACCATTAATAGAGTTGGTAAATGCAACCTAATCTTATTCACGATTATGCAGTAACCCATTCATTCATTAAGTATAACAATTAGCTACTGAAAAGAGAATAAATATGTGCATGCATTCATCATATTATACAGATATTATCATGGTTCACCCCCTTCTGGGCTAAGATTAATATTAAGAACTTTGATCTGATCGTTGGGTCATATATGTTTGCTTGTGTTGACTCGCAGGACATTTTACAACATTTTCCTGATTTTTTGTGACAATCATTCACATTCAAATGAATGCTCAATCTTTCTTAGCTTTCAATTCCCATATAAGCATCCTGAGTTTTTCCTAGAGCATTAATACAAATTGAAAAGGAAAGCTTTGCTACTAGAGATATTGACTTTTTTTTTTCAATTTTGTTGTGGCTTTGTTCTAGAACTTTTTTCCACACTCCATGCATCTTTCTTTGATGGCCTTCCCTTTCCCTCTGCAGACTCAAATTCTCCATTTTGCTCATTCCAAAGTCATAAATTAAAATTTTTGTATATATACGTGGGCCACAATTATACAACTCACGCATACGCAGGTTGCTCCATTACAACCCACATACATCAAGTTTTGTGTTCAAAAATTAAAAAATATGTCAGGTTTCCACCCCATATCATGAGATCTATGATCCTTGACCTTCCATATACTAGAAACACTCTAACTCGACCCTTCAAGTCCATTTGAAGGATATAAATTGAGCCATATACAAGCCTTGAAGAATTCATCATTGAAAGCAAAGACACTCTGGAGAAATTTCACCTCATATTGAGTATGCATCCCTTTGTCCTCGAAAGTATGAACTTTTTTTGTGTTCATCCCCCAAGCTCTTCCTATCTTGATAAGGAGAAACTAAATTACTCATACTACTTGTGAGCTTGCCTTTATGGAGGATTGAAATGGTGAAGACCCGAGTGGAAGGACTTAGTTTCCTCTATTCCGATATGTGCCGATACAGAAGTTTGTCACCTATGTACTTATGTTGATTACATTAATAGAAATACTCTTTTCTCATCCAATTATATGTTGCAAATATTTGTATTACTTTCCATGGGTATATTTGTTATACATGTTAATAGATTATGCTAGTTTATATAATAACTTTTCATATAATTTCCATATGCTTGTGTATCTTGAATGTTGAGGACAAGTTGCAGGTCATTAATGTTTATATGTTTCCCAAGATTTGAATAAGCTACTGCTAATGTTTCCCCCTCACATTGTTCATGACTAAACTTGCATAACCCCTTGCTAGGTTTGCTATCAACAATAAAAAGATCCTTCCACAAGTCCTCCACTTTATCAAGCTTTCCTTAATCGTCGACCTAGTTTACCTGTCATTTAGTGAAAAAAATTGATCAAAACCCTAGACCCTAAACAATTTTGTGAGACGTTGAAAAGGAGAGTCATCAACAACAGTGGAGTCTGCAATAAAACCATTTTGTAACCCTAGTTAATACCGTGCCATAACGATGGCATCTTATGATGAAATTGGATCGAATGCTCAACCATTGAAGATGTGTATCGACTAAAAACTAGTGAAGGTCGAATCGCAGGCCTGGTAAGATAGACATGAAAGGAGTGCACTTATTTACAACCATTCTTTGAAGATAGTCAACAAATCAATATCAATGAGGAACCGTGCAGAATACTGCCAGAATACTGCCAGCATCGATACAGTTGTAGCATCTGTGGTGTATAACATTAAATCTACGTTGCATTTTGGATGACAAGCTAGCGCCAAATGAGTCCCTTGTAGTGATATTGAATATTACTAAGGCAACGATCTCACTTAACATTATCGCTCTGATTTGACCCTTTTTATTCTTCAGAATATTAAACCGTATACTATTGGTAGCTTGGAGATAATGGAATTGATCGGAGACTCAACGATGAACTCATGCCCATCAGAGGGTATGTTATAAACCTTTCCGATGACTTCAGGGAAATTCAAATTAACTTCTTCGGCGAGTTTCGGAGGTCTTCCTCTCATCGCCTCCGATGATTTTCGAAGTTGTTCCTTTCATTGCTTCCGATAAATTTCGGAGAAGTTTCTTTCATCACCTCCGATGAGCTTTGGATAAGTTCCTCGTAAGTTTTTTTATGGCTTCAACAATCGTTCATCAAAACCCCCTTTTAATTATTATTTCATTTTAAAGTTTAAATAATTTAAATTTAAAACATTATTGACATAATAAAAGTGTTTCAACCAAAGCAACCTCGTGTGGAGGGGTCAACAGAGGAATGTGAACCTTTGCTAACATTGTTGGAGGAGATTTTAAATGGCCGTAACGCTCTCACATGACATCCAATTGGAGTACCGTATTTTTCACCGTGAAGAACATGAAGAGGCTCTTTCGGCGAGCCCACTAACCGCGCCATACAAACATTTTACCAGTGTAACAGTTGTCGAGGTTGTTTTGAGTGAGAACTTCTTGGTGATGGTTTTGACACTTTTGGGTATCATATTTCAATTCCGTGAGTTGTGTTGGAATCGTAATGCCAAGAATCATATGACCAATCTATTTTTGGGATGAAAATTTCACTTTGACGAATGCCGAAAAATTGCGCTCAAAGGCATTTCTTAATGAAATTTTAGGTCCCGTTTTGGTTGCTTCTTCACCCAAATTAAATTTCGTTTTATCTTGTGTCATCTATGTTATACATGATCTTATTTCATCCACTATAGATTAGGGATCATGTCAGTGGCACAAAGTTATAAATCCACCAAAACAACCAACTGACGTTTAAAGTTCTTAGTACTGTTTAGGAGTTGGGAGGCCCAAATTTCTTCCGAGGTGTGTTTCAGAGCCAACGCAAGACTAAAAAGTGTTGTGGTTAACCCCTAAGATGTTAGATGATACTTTCAAAACCATGTTTTAATCATAAAATTAAGAGGCACAAATCAAACAAACTGATGTGGTACGTGAATGCGAGCTACTGGTGACACAGATAAACTTGATTATGAATGGGGTCATGAAACAAGTTAGACATGGTAGGTATCAATCATCAATTGTACATTTATGCATGGAGAGATTAGTCACCGAAAATGATAGTAGACCGACTGATGGAACAATAAGAAGGATCTGAGCTAGGAGAAGAATAATATAGGCTTCAAGACAAAGGCAGGCCTTGCTAACCGGGTTAGCATTGGCAAGAGGAAGAAGATAATCGTCGATGCGCTCTGGGAAGAAGAGGGGTTGATATCCTCCTATTGGCGCATTGGTGATAGGAGAGGGAAACTTAGCAACAAGTAGTGCATCAATGAGGGAGAGATGAACCTCGCCAATATGCAGTGTATCGAAATGAAAGGGAGGGATGTTGACGGTATGCTATGCATCGACATAAGTGGAAAGAAGTTAGCCAGTGAAAGGTATTCACACGATAAAGATAATCATGTGAACATTACCAATGTGTCAACGTTGATCATGCGAACTTCTTCAGTGGTAAAGACATGTGTCAATGAAGTTTAGTGGAAGCGCGCTAACACATCATTCGAGTTTGAAGGAAGGTGGTCTATGTATCAGTGAAGAAACGAATGGTGCACCAATGTGTACGTGGAATAAATGATGTGTTCTCTAGTGCGCTATGTATCAATGCAAGAAGAGGGAACTCGTTGAAATGTAGATCGATGGGTTGAAGGGATTGGAAGAGAATTGGAAATGGTAAAATGGGAGGAGTGGGAAGAAAACTTAGAAATAGCTATTTGCATGAGAGATAGAGAGAGGGTTTCGCTAGGGAGATTTGGAGGGGGTCCCAATTTATTGTCTTAGAGAAACGATGAGAAAATATATTTGGGAGGTTGTTGTGTGTGCACAACACAACTGTGCACCACACACTGACAGCATGCTAAATTAATTGCAATGATTATGTTGGGTAGTAAAGAATACAATTAAATATTAACCTAGATAAGCATTCCAGGTTGGACTAACATGGCCTTCCTTCAAAATATAGACAAGCATATAAATCCTCTTTCTTTTCATCTTATCAATTGCACACCACACATTGCCATTATGCTCTCTGAATTGCACTTATTATGTTGGTAATGACTTCATTAACAAGCTTAACTTCCTTAACAAGCTTGTTAAAAAAATGGGAAGTCATTTAGCTTGGACAGATTATAAGGTGTGTGTTTAGGCATTTCCTTTAGAATTGATGTGCTTGTAGAAAACTTATGCAACTGGGTGTTGAACAACTTTGAGAATGACCTTTATAGATGGTTCGCTCAAGATGTATTCCTTGCAAGGAAAATCACCACCATATCTAACATTATCTTTCCAAAAATACAATTTTTTCTTTTTCTTTTTCCTTCTACTATAGGATATAGGAAATTGAAGACGCTTCTTATAGACAATTTTTTTGGAGGAAACAACCTACAAGTCAGAAGAGATGCCTCCCATTGGCATCGTGGAAATTTTATATAATTCCTAAGGAGGCTAGGGGGGTAACATTGACTTACATATGATATGATGTAACAAGCCTATCTGGAAACTTGTAGAATCTCGTAGCAACAAATTGGAAATCTAGAAACTAATATGTAATGTGTAAAATAATAGGGCACAAAAAGCAACAATTTTGACAGTAGTTAACTACAATACTCTACAACAGTAAATTTCTTGTTTCTATACATTGATCTTTTGAATACCTTCTTATAGACCACAGAAAAGAGATTATCCACTATATGTTAGGAATTTTAATGTGTAAACCCAACCTCCTTTAGCTCCTCAAGTACTAAAGGTTGATGATTCTAGCTAGACCATGGGCATAAAAAAAAACCACATGTCAAAATGCCAGTGCAGGCTCCATTGCACTATGCCTTTGTAGCATAAGAAAGAAACAATCTAGTCCAAGAGATCAAACCTCAATTATTAGCCAAATACGGTCAAATAAATTAATCCAAGCTCACAAATAACAACTTTGTGGGTTCCTAGTCCTAGGTGTGCATGGTCACATTTGCATCACTAAAATTCCCCTAGAATGTCCTCCAAACAGGGGCCCCAACAACCCTGATAAAAATAGGTTACTTCAAATGATTTCTCGATTAAACTTGGTAACCCAACATCCACCAATTATTTCAAGGTTCTATAGAATAAACATAAAAGAAAAGAATGTGGAAACCCTCTCTTATACATGGCCATGAAGGTTATCTCTTGGAACATTAAGGGATTAAAAAATCTTTAGCAAAAGAATGGTTATAAGGATTAGAAATTCAATAGGTTCTATCCTCTATAGGAAAACCATGGTTAGAAGGATTGAAAATTCATTAGGTCCTATCCCTAAGGGTTAGTTCAATTGGTTGGTGCCATTGTTGCTAGGACATTGTCAGTAATGTAACAAATTGTGCAAGTCTCCAGTTCAATTCCCATTGGATTAGATGCACTAAGTCTACACCATCTACTTTATGCTAGGTACCATCCTTGAAATGGGGGAAGTGCCCAAAATTTTCATAAAGATTTATTTCCAAGGAAAAAAATAAATTCATTAGGTTCTATTGATATTCCTTGTTTTCAAGGAATAAAGAAGCAAGCTTTGAATTACAAGTATTTTGGACATATGGCCAAATGCAAAGATTTTTTGCACTTTCCATGAGGGTAAGACCAGTGTCACCATCCTTCTCTTGTTCAATTTCGCTAACTTGTTACAATTTGGGGAGTTCAACTCAATCAACAAGTGGTATATATTTTGTTAAATTTTGATAGTAATATATTTGGCTATAGAAAATTTATGCATCCAATAAGGCAATTGAATGGGCTAAATTTTAGTAGTGGATGACCAATGATCTACCTAAAGCCCACTATCTTAATGGTTGGGACTTAAACATGGTTAAATTGATTGCAAATAAAGGATTGTTGCACAACCATCGGTGTCATAGAGAGAGACCTAGTATAGTCTAAGCTTCATACTTGGATTGTATGACCACAATCTTTACAGAAAAAATGGCTTGTCAAATTTCTTAGAATTTAAGTATTACTTGTTTAATAAAGCCATCTTAGTCATGTAGGCTATAAAAGTTAGGGTTTCATTATTATTAGTTTCTATAGTTTTGGACAAATAAGACCTCTTAAACTCTTTATAAGAGAGGTAAATATCATTGTAATAAACACATTGATTCTTCATAATATCAATGGGTGTTATTGCTTGAATCCTCTCATGTATTCTGTTGTTCTTGAGACTTATTCTAGGCTCACAGAATAATGTCAGGCATCCAAAGATTTAAGAGAATTGTTTTTTTAATGCTTTTTTACCTTCAGTTTTAAGATGAAACTTCAGGTGACTTTTAATGATTGGAAAACACAAAGGAAATATCTCTTTCTTTGAGTCTTTATAAATTTTGATCATATGAAAAGTAGAATTGATTAACAAAGACTGTCAAAATAAAGTAAGGTATCCAATACTGATAAATGTTACCTTATCCGCAATAGAAGAACTATGAAGAAAGAGTTCTTAAATAGATGATTTAAAATGAGGAAACTTACATAGATACATGTCTTGTTTTACTCACAGTAATAACAGAGGAAAAACTGTAACTGAACAAATATCCAATATATGGACCACAGTAGATGTGTTATTAAATTGTAGTCTTTCAATATTAAAGAACCATGGAGTGAAGAAAATAAGATTAGGAATTGATAACACACAGAAAAAACATAAATCAAGGAAATGAGACGTAGAATCTCTGTCTTCTCTTTCTTATTGATATTCAACAAGTTATCTTTTACATTCGGCAAGAAGAAGCCAGTAATAGATCTTTGATCTGTTTATTTATACAAATATGTCTTAACAGGAAGTATTTAGACATTCCACATTCTTCGTTCTCAAAATTGAATAAAATCAAAACTAAGAGATACAATGAAGATATTTTTGGATCTACTGAGATTTCTTTTGCTCGTTGGTACTTCGCTTGCCTTCTATTTGCTTGTGGATGTACTCTTTTTTTTAATATCCTTAAATTGTGCATGTAGTTTCGTTAATGCAACAACGAACTTGGAAGGTTATGTTAGAAAGTAATGGATGTGCTCGTTTAACCATAGATAATATAGAAATATTGTCACCCAACCATAGGCCGAATCCACCTCCGAGCACCTTAACCTTGATAGAGAATTATGCTGGAAGAAAACCCTAGGCTTAGTAGCCAAAAAAGATGGGGCACGTCTCTCCAGGGATAGTGCACCAAGAAAGAATAACCAAGACTGATCAGAGAGTCCAACCCAGAAAAACCAAGAATATAGATTGCAGGACTAGCGGCAGCAACTCCTCCCAAGACTTGTGCACAAACTGGCCTTCAGCAGTGCGCACAAGTGTACTTCTGTAATTCTGAGAAGTTTGGCCAAAATGAAGATTGGCCTCCTACATTCATACTATTTCTGCCAGACTGCCTAGGCCGACTTCTCATTCTAGGTGCTAATTACTTAGTATATAATAGTTCCTTTAGCCGACTTCTTCTCTTGGAGGCTAATAACCTAATACAAATCATTCTCTTAAGCCGACTTGTCTTCTAGGGTTTCTTCTTACTTCTCGGAATATTCTATTCTCGTCAAGTTTACACGTGGAGGTAAATACCTCCCGCAGCTACCATAATATCAACACTCCCTCCTAGCTAGGGAGGTATTGAAGGCAATGGTCTTGAGCACAAAACATACCATTGAATCGGTAGCATCATCATAGTCGTACAGAATATCTCATGATTAGATCATGAGCACCATCACCACTATCAATGTCATATGTCAACATCAACTGCATCATCTCTCGAAACCATACTCCATCTGAGTAATCATACATGATGCTAAATAAGTCACTCACTCCAAGGAGTGATACAAAAACCATTCTTCTAATCCGAGCATGTCCTAGAAGAATAAATGTCCTAGACCATTTTCCATCTGGAGAATCTATGTCCATTAGTACACTAATCATTCATCTAGTTGTTAATCATCTTCAACACTATTGATAGTTTACAAGGAAATCAGAACAATGTCATTCAATAGAACACAACTGTCTATCCATAGTAGTACACAACTACAATCTAGTGGTGCACTACCACACCAAGTAGCACACAACTACTTAATCAGTGACACATAGTCACAACCAATGGAACACATCCACCACAATAGCATACATCTATTGTCCAGACACATGCAATTTCCATAGCAATCATATCATCTGATATCAACTTGCACAGAAAAACAATGTTATGATATAAAATGAATATCTGGGCCATTCTTCCACTCACATCTGTGAGATCTGGAAGAGAATCTGCCCTCAGAAGGTAAAACGTCAGTGATGAGCTACTGGACTATTCTTCTGAAGCATAGAAGAATAACTTTCCTGATTTCTAAGCATGGACCATTCATCTATTTGGGACATTCCTCCAGCACTAAACAAAGTGCAACCTAGAGAGAATGATTCTGCCCTAGGGAATGCCTATCCCTGATTGTTGAACCTAGACCATTCACCTATCTGGGCCATTCCTCTAGCACTAAACAAACTGAAACCTGGAGAGAATAAATCTATCCTAGGGAATGACTGTCTGGACCATTTCCTAAGGAAATGACTGTCTGGACCATTTCCTAAGGAAATGACTGTCATGCACCAACCTCCAAAATGGACCATTCTTAGAAAAATCTCACAACTATGAGCTTCGAAATAAAGACTGTTCGGTGAGGCGGACTAGTCTTCTTGACCACTACTGAGAGTGACTGCCAAGAAGAGAGATTTTCCTAGACCATTCCCCCACACTGGACACAAGGGGAATCATCGTCTATGGTACATCAACAATCCATTGAACCATTTTCATTACGAAAATTATCGTTCGATCTAGACCATTTTTCGAACTAGAAAATGCATGTCCGTCAGAAATCTCAAACCACTTTCTGAACTGGAAAGGAACTGCTCATCCTGGACCATTTTTCGAACTAAAAAATGACTGTCCATAAATCAATAACACATCAGTGTTCCCTCCCAACCTGAGAGTCATCTCTTTCTTTTTCAATAAGGAAGTCGTCTCCACGAGATTCAGCTTGTTTCTTGAGTATGAAAACTCTTTCATATTGGATAGAGGCTTTACCAAAATGTCAGTTATTTTCTCATCTGTGGAGATATATATTGGAGAACCACTTCTCTTTTCTGGAAATCATAACAGAGAATTTAATGCTTGATCTCAATGTACTTCGGTCTTTCTGGAACACTAGTTTTTCTCTGAAGGCTTCATATAGCTATGATCATTACAGTATATCATGGTTGGATTCGGCTCTTTTGTTTCTTTCTAGCTCATAACATCGTGGCAAGGCTCAAACTAGAACATATCCAAGTGGCAATTCTTCTTTTCTTCATGAGAGTTTGTCATGGATTAGAAAACCATCATCCTGGACTTTTGAGTAACTATTCTAATACAATACCTCTCTTATAGAAAGTTTTCACCACACTTATGATGTGCATTGGAGGCTCTGCATAGTTGTTTGAATCCATACAAGATCTTCTTCAATCTGCATACAAGAGTCTCTTTCTGGTATAACTAAAAACCTTGAGGTTACTCTACATACGCTTCTTGTTCAATTACTCTATTGAGGAGAACATTCCTTACTTTCATCTGATGTAAACTCCAACCCATGGATATTGCAGAAGATACAATGGCTCATGTGGAGGTATGTCTGGTTTACTGGAATAGGGAATCATCATAGTCTTCTCCCTCCATCTGGGAGAACCTTTAGTTTTGAATCTCGTGATGCTTTTATTCATAAGTATTTCATACACACTATTCTTCATCACAACTTTTGTTTCTTATGTTTGATTGCTTCTAGTGGGTTCAAACTAGGCTGGTAGTCTTGCGATTCTTGATATAATGACTAGTTGTTCTGGATTTTCTTTCTCTCTTGGAATCATCATGTTCTTCCTCATGTTTCTCTTTAGCTCTTGGGTCCATGGAGTTTTCTTATAGATTCCATG
Organism: Picea mariana; assembly: GCA_032191745.1. Taxonomy (NCBI): domain Eukaryota; kingdom Viridiplantae; phylum Streptophyta; class Pinopsida; order Pinales; family Pinaceae; genus Picea; species Picea mariana. Next base: position 25,704 of record JASDQU010242225.1, read on the forward strand.
CCTTGAAGATTCTAACTTCTTCCTTTCAACATAGGATCATGGATGTGAATGGACAACTAGGGATACTTTAAGGCTTCTTTTCGAACAAGACTTCTTCTGAACACATGCTTCTTTTTACGGCTATTGTCATCAATGGGAACATGGATAGATACTTCATAATCCTTGATGGATCATATTATTTAGGATTATCTCCCTCCTAATCCTTGCTTCATGCATGAATGAATGCTCTTCTTTTGGAATTATATAGTCAGCTCCCTCCAACTAAGAGAGTCCACACTTTTGTTTGCATCCTTATTGCCTTATGCAAAGTGTCACAAGTCTTTTCCTTTTGATTGTTGGATTCTTTCGGTTTTTAATTCTTCTAGGTTTCTTCTGATTTTGGCTTATCTTTCAACTGTTATTTATGTTGATAGCCTCCACGTGAATTGTTACCAGGGGTTGTTGATGTACTTCATCTTCTCAGGTGTATTTCTTGACTTGTAGTCATCGTGATAGCAATCCTTATCTTGTTGTTCTTCCATAGGTATTGTCTCTCTTTGAACATCTTTTTCTTCTAGAAAATAGATATGCAAGATATTGACAAAAAACTATGTAAACATGGACTTATTTGAGGGTTCCCTTTCTTTGGCAACTGATGCTTCGTGTGTTTCCTTCCTTTTCCTTAACTTGGGACAATGATTTTTGTAGTGACCGTATTTCCGATAGTTGAAGCATTGCATTTTTGAAATATCTTTCTCTTGATTTGGTTTCTTCCTTGAGCCAAACTTCTTTTTATTCCTGAAGTTCTTGAAACTTGATGTGAAAGCTTGATCATCGTATTTCTTTTGGGGTTTCTCTTATGCACTAATCCTTGATTCTTCTTGTGCACAACAAGTTCTAAATTTCTTCAAATGTGGGATACTCCTTCCTTGTGTGCATGCTTGCGACAAATGCATCCCATGTCTTGGGAAGAAAATTGAGTACTATATTTACCAGTTCCTTTTCTGAAATGATCTCTTCAATAGCTTGTAGTTGATCTCTTAACTGAGAGATTCTCACAAAGTATGATGTTATGATGTCATCATCAT
>JASDQU010242225.1:26967-44858 GCA_032191745.1 Picea mariana
GCAACGTTATGAGGTTCCTTCTCTTGTCCTTATTCAAACTCTGGTTCCACAATATTTACTTTCACGATATCCAACACTTTATTCTTGGAAAGGATGAGATCAATCCTTGTCTTCCATGCTCTGAAGTTAGAAGCCCCTTCTAACTCGTTTTCTGACTTCATAGAGTAAGTCATAATTGCTTTGACTTGGTTAACCCTTGATTTTGACCAAAATCTCAAACTTGACGTCTTAGCTTGCTGAGAGTACGAGGAGATGTGCTAGGATAGGTTGCACTAGGATATCCAGAGATTAGGTCAATCTCTTCATTTAAGGTGCCTCAACAAGAGGGTTAGGTTTTCGTTGTTGCAGCAAGAACTGGCTGCAACTGTAACTATAACTGAGCAAATCCTCCCAATCTATCTTCCAGTGGTTAGACTGTCCGAAGATAGAGTGGGCCCATAACCTATTAGAAAGTAATGGATGTGCTCATTTAACCATATACAATATAGCAATATTTTCACCCAACCATAGGCCGAAGCCACCCTTGAGCACCTGTTGGCACACGGGTAGACCCAGGGTTTAGCTCCAAGAGCGCACCAACAAGCCCTAACTACTGGCCCTTTTGGAAATGCCTACGAAGAAGATGCATTCCCACTCGAAGTAGCTATGGAGGGGTTGCAGGACATAGATGTCTACAACCAAGGGGAATATCAAGTGGGTCTAATACTAGAACAGTACAGCATGCATATATCACTTATTGGCTTATATCTACTCCACACAACTATCTATCAGATATAATTCAGTAATGCAATAGCAGCATATCAAAGGGAAAAGAACATAGCATCAATCACACACTAGACAAAGTATATGTGGTTCACCCTCTCTCTAGGGCTACGTCCACAGAACTGTTCTTATAATATATTAAGATGAAGCATGCAGTTCTTGTCTACACTCTAAGCTAGCAGATATTCTTTCTTATCCTCGTTATCTCTCCCCTCCCTGCGCACCCAGCTGCAGGGTTGATCTTCGCACCCAACTGAAGATCTTACAATACAAAAGGCTCTCGTACTCAACACTTCTCTCTCACTCAATATTACTCACTTGATCACACAATGGAAAAGACAACAACACCACTCATAGCACTAACAACAACAACAACCCATCCTAGGTCCTCTTGACCTCTATTTATACATTACAATAGCTCACCAACATCCTTCGGCCAAAACCTAGTTGTCACAAACCCTAGATACCAAAACCCTAGGTGTCTAAAACCCTAGTTCAACCTGACCCGCGTTTTTAGGGCTTCGCTAGCCTGTCTTGCCTTCCTTCTCGCGCAGTACTCCAAAGCATCCAACAGTGGCTTTTCCATCTTTTTGAGCTATCCACAATCCTTCTTTCTTCCTAATCTGTCATCCTCGATCTCCTCATTTGTCGGCTTGCTGCCTTTTACTTTGCTCCGTCTTTTCTTCTCTTTTGCTCACTTCGACCCAGTAACAGTCACTGTGTCTTCTGTACAGTTCACATTTTTCCTTTTCTTCCTTGCTCTTTGATAAATTTCATAACCAAGGGCCAATAGGCCCCCAACACTCACATGTGACTCATCCCGAGGCACATCAAATCTGACCTTTCTATTTTACTTCAACTTCAGACTGCGCAATGCAACCTTTGCTTTCTGCTCTATGCCTCCTCTCCTTCCCTATGAAAACTGTCTTTTTTGTGTCTGGTACCCAGATTCAAATGCACCTGGTACGTAGACCCTTTTCCTCATGCTTTTACTATGATCTATGAGGCAACTGGTTGTCATAATACAATTTAAATCGGCTCCCATTCACTAATCCTTCCTTCCATTCTCCCTTCAAAGTCTTCAACTACGCAGATCCTCCTTCTGTAACATAGGCGACCTCATATGGCCCGAGCCAATGCATTATGAACTTTCCTGGATGTTTGATGAACTTATTGTCATATACCAATACCAGATCACCTTGCTTAAATGCCTTCTTCTTAATGTATCTGTCATGGTAGCCCTTATCTCTTTCTTTATGGACGTGCTAATGGAATCCTGCAATAAATCTGTCTTCTTCTAGTTTGACCAACTGTGAAAGCCTCTCTCGAACAGCGCCAGTGTCATCCATATATGTAAAGGAAGAAATTCTTAGTCTTGGTACCAAATATTCCATTGGGACAACGGCTTCATCAACATTGATGTTGTAACAGCCTTGTAGTTTCTGGAGAGGCGTAGTCCATTCATCCTCTTCTTGTTCTAAAGGGGGGCTAGAGGCCTCCTCAAATACTTTATGTCTTACAATCTGTAATGCTTGATCTACTGAGGGATATTGAATGTCAAATAAGAAGGTGGTTACAAAGTTCTGAGTCATACCTTCCCAATCTGCAGTGATGAGGCGCAGCTCCACTTGAAGGTACCAGTTGATAGGGGTTGTGTATAGTGTGTTAATGAACTTGTGCACCCACTGCTCTTGAGGAATGGTTCTCCAAGATTCCTCACAACTTCGCACATGGTCCTTTGGGCAGCTTTGACCTGTGTGGAGAACTTTGCAGCCTTCTACTTGTGCTGAGAACCGCACAGTCATCAGGGTACGACATTATACCCATTCTGTAATGTTGTTTTTCTGTGTCCCACACCATCTCGTTGGTGTTTCTTTCAAGGCCTCATCCATTGCCAACAATCTTTGTTGTGTTGGTACACTTGCTTCGAATTTCGACAAGAAGGTTTCTAAAGGATTCATACCATCAAAGGTGGGCAAGTTACTTACTGTTGTGTCGATCCAGTGAATTTCTCTAGTTAATCTAGCACATCTCCTTGTAGATACTTCGTACATTTTGTTCTGCCAGTTCTTCAGTGATTCTTCTGAATCTAATGAACATGCGATGTCACTTCGCCATCTTAAGTTTCCATCGGCTGTAGGATTAATGTAATCATGTTGTCTGGCTGTTAGTTTGTATATGTTTTCCATTTCATAGGTGCGGTCTTCTTCTCTGATGGGTTATGTGTATCATTTACCTTCATCTGGATCTAAAGGTGCAATGACCTTAAGTCCATCTCTTTCAAATTTCATACATATTTTCTTTACATCAACCACAGGGGAATTATTGAAAGCCCAATCAATTCCTAACAACGTAGGGTAAGGGCAACTATCATCAACTATCTCAATTACCTCAAAATCTGCAAACGTTCTTACTTCGTTGATGTCCACAGTGACATGTTCCAATCTGCCAAAGGGGATTACTGCTTGTTGGTTAGCCATACTAATCCTGATAGGGGAATAGATCAACTTCAGTTTTCCCATCAGTGCCCAGGTTTGCTTCGTCATGATATTGACCTCCGACCCTAAGTCGAGGACCACATAGTCTATATCATATTCTCCTATCTGAGAATTCAAGAGTAGTTCCTTATTTGTCCTTCTCTTCTTGGATAGTTGATGTACTAATTTATTCAGTAAAGAATCTATCCTTCCTATCTCATACTGTCTGATTAAATTTTGTAGCTCTTATACAACGCTCTCATCCTGAATCAACTTAATACAAGTATATAAAAATTTCATGAGCTTTCTTACCTCTTGTCCCTCTTTTGGTGAAGCAAACTGATCGAATTCTAGAGGCATTCCATATTCTCTTACTTCTGGTCATGTCTTTGTTGAATATCCTTGGTCTCCTTTGAACTCTTTTCTTGCCTCCTCAAATATTTTTATTTCTTTCTCTGCATCAAAGGTTTGGGTCTTTTTTGTAGATTTCTTGATTCTTGAGTCTTCTATAGTCTTTCCTTGGGTTAGTATGTCTTCTCCTGTAACAACGCCTCCTTTAGTGATAACAACAACTCTAGGGTATTCTCTACGAGGTTCAACATATAGCAGTTGCACTTGCAGGTTCTGTTGAGGTCCTCGTCTTTCCTAAATCTTAGCTAGCAACACAGGACAATCCTTTATAACGTGTTCGAAGGAACTACAATAGCTGCAAGTAGTGCAAGGGTTCTAACAGTCCCTTGCTAAGTGTCCTGGTTGTGCACAGTTGTAACAGATGATCTGTCCTTGGCCTCGACCCATACCTCCTCCTCCTCCTCCTCCTATAAATCCACCACGAGGATTGAAGTTTCCTCTCCCAGGGGAGTTATATTGCGTAGTGTTTCCTTCTTGTTGTACTTCACCTTGAATTTTGTATATGTCTCTTGACCTTTCGTGCATGAGGTCATAATCCCTACAATCCCTATCATCATGCCCCATGGACTTACAGAACGTGCAATACAAATTTGTAGGTGTATGAACATACTTTTGCATGTAATAACACTCACCAGGGTGATGTCTATTTCTGCATACTTTGCACCGGGATAGGGTGACTTGTTTCAAATGGATTGGAGCTTCAGAGACCAAGTATTCATGAAATAGGGGACAATGTTCCTTTTCATGGCCTTCTGATCTGCATATGACACACCATATGTCTTCTATTTTATCTTTTCCCTTGTCTTTCTTCATATCTTCGACCTGCAGAGACAAACTAGTTAGCTAACTCAAGATTTGAATCATACCTGAGCTAGATTCTCCCATAGGGGCTGATTCAAACTTCATGGCGATATCCAGTGCCTCAGCCTGCCAAGAAATATTTTGTTGCATCAGAGGAAATCTAATGTGTGGTAAGAGGGAAACAATAAACCATTCTTTGTTCTTCTCATCTGGGATCTGAAAATTCAATCGGCCTGTTAAGGTCTTGAATCTTCGATCGAATTCCCAAACAGGTTCGGCTACCTTCTTCTTGATCTCTTTCATCTCTATAATACATTGTGACTCTGACTTGGATTTCTTGAACTCTGCAATCAACACATTCTTGATCTCATTCAGTAGCTTAGGCTATGCAAGTCCTTGGACAAGCTTCATGTACCATCTCAGTGCGCGATCCCTTAGGGTAGTACTAAACTGATTTCTTTTAACAGCTTCGTCGGTGACATTCTTAATATTCCATAAAAATTCACATAGGAACTAATGTTGATCAGGGTCTTCAGACCCATCTCCCCTAAAAATAGGGAGCCTCATCTCGTCTGCCATAGATATTCCTAGGGTTCCTAAATGAGTATGTGGTGGACTACTAGTGACAATGATCTGAATGCTCTGATGGCTTGGATTACTCTAATTGCTTAATGCTATTGAATCAATAGGAGGGATAATAGTACTTACTTCAGTAGTCTACGTAATTCCTGAAGTTTTTGGCTCTTCCCAGCGAGGCTCTTCATCTTTCCCTTCCTATGCCCTAGCAAGTTTTGAATGCTCTTCGTCCGTCATATCTACCTCTTCTCCACTGTAGAAACCATCATCTTTGTAATTCTTCTTAAATAGGTTCGCAAGATGAAATTCTCTGAACGCCCTCCCACTGTGTGTATGTCCAGCCTCTGTGTCGTTGTCACTATTCGAATTTTTGAACATTATCTTTTCCAGATCCGACCAATCTACTGTATCTTTAAGATGTTTTTCTCATGCAATAGCATCTTGATCCTCAGCTTCAGAAAATGTAAAAATTTTCCTCTAGGTCCCTTGAAGAAATATCTCTCGGCCTGGCTATATGACTCTACTTTGTCAACAACAAACTCAGTGATGTACCCTCCAATGATGCTATCAAACCAGTGATCTACTGCTCTTGACACGATGTTATCAACTCTCTTGACCTTCTTGATCATCTCCGACGTCCAAACCATAGGAGGTCTAGATCTTATCTCAAACTGGGTATTTGTTAACCTAGCTAACCAATCATATAGCTCCTAATGGATTCCTCCAAAGAAAATCTCGTGTATATCGGTAAAGATATATCTCTCCAACCAATCCTCTGTACTAAGATTAGGGTTCTTGTTATGGGCTTCAACGAAGTCCTTTTCTTGATTTTCTATCCACTTTTGAATTTATGTCTTTGATGGGAACCAGCTTGACATTCCCTCAAGAAGATTCTTGTCCCAACAATGGAAACATTTGTTGGCACAGGGGTAGACCCATGGTTCAGCTCCAAGAGCGCATCAACAAGACCTAACTACTGGCCCTTTTGGCAACACCTACGAAGCAGATGCAATCTCACCCGAAGCAACTATGGGGTGGTTGCGGGACAGAGATGTCTACAACCAAGGGGAATATCAAGTGGATCTAATACTAGAATAGTACATCATGCATATATCACTTATCGGCTTAGATTTACTCCACACAACTATCTATCAGATCTAATTCAGTAATGCAATAGCATTTTATCAAAGGGAAAAGAACATAGCATCGATCACACACTACACAAAGTATACGTGGTTCACCCTCTCTCTAGGGCTACTTCCACATAACTGTTCTTATAATATATTAGGATAAAGCATACAGTTCTTGTCTACACTCTCAACTAGCAGATCTTATTTCTTCTTCTCATTATCTCTCCCCTCCCTGCGCACCCAACTGCAGGGTTGATCTTCACACCCAGCTGAAGATATTACAATAGAGAAGGCTCTCGTACTCAGCACTTCTCTCTCACTCAATATTACTCACTCGATCACACAATGACAAAGATAATAACAACACTCATAGCACTAACAACAACAACAACCCATCCCAGGTCCTGTTGACCTCTATTTATACATTACAATAGCTCACTGACATCCTTAGGCCGAAACCTAGGTGTCACAAACCCTAGATACCAAAACCCTAGATGTATAAAACCCTAGGTCAACCTGACCCACGTTTTCAGGGCTTCGCCAGCCTATCTTTCCTTCCTTCTCACGTGGTGCTCCAAAGCATCCAATGGTGGATTTTTCCTCTTGTTGAGTTTTCCACAATCCTTCTTTCTTGCTGATCTGTCATCCTCTATCTTCTCATCCGTTGGCTTGCTTCCTTTTACTTCACTCTGTCTTTTCTACTCTTTTGCTCACTTTGACCCAGTAACAGTGATTGTGTCTTCTGCATAGTTCACATTTTTCCTTTTCTTCCTTGCTCTTCTCTAACTTTCATAACCAAGGGCCAACAACACCTTAACCTTGACAGAGAATTATTCTGGAAGAAAACCCTAGGCTTAGTAGCCAAACAAGATCGCACACCTCTCTCTAGGGATAGCGCACCAAGAAATAATAACCAATACTGATCAGAGATTCCAACCCAAAAAAACTGAGATTATAGATTGCAGGACCGGCGGCAACAACTCCTCCCAAGACTTACGCAAAAATTAGCCTTCTACAGTGCACACAAGTGTACTTCTGTAATTCTGAGAATTCTGGCCAAAATGAAGACTGGCCTCCTACATTTATATTGTTTCTGTCAGACTGCCTAGGCCGACTTCTCATTATGGGTGCTAATTACTTAGTATATAATATTTCCTTTAGCCGACTTCTTCTCTTGGAGGCTAATAACCTAATACAAATCATTCTCTTAAGCCGACTTGTCTTCTAGGTTTCTTAATCAATTATTTACGGTTTCTTCTTGCTTCCCAGAATATTCTATTCTCGTCAGGTTTACACATGGAGGTAAATACCTCCCGCAGCTACCATAATATCAACACTCCCTCCTAGCTAGGGAGGTATTGAAGGTAATGGTCTTGAGCAAAAAACATACCATTGAATCGGTAGCATCATCATAGTCGTACAAACTATCTCATGATTAGATCATGGGCACCATCATCACTATCAGTGTCATCTATCAACATCAACTGCATCATCTCTCGAAACCATACTCCATATGAGTAATCAAACATGATGTTGGATAAGTCACTCACTCTAAGGAGTGATGCAAAAACCATTCTTCTAATTTGAGCATATGTCCTAGAAGAATAAATGTCCTGGACCATTTTCCATCTGGAGAATCTTTGTCCATGAGTACACTGATCATTCATCTAGCTATTAATCATCTTCAACACTACTAATAGTTTACAAGGCAATCAAAACAATGTCATTCAATAGAACATAATTGTGTCTATCCATAGTAGTACACAACTACAATCAAGTGGTACACTACCACACCAAGTAGCACACAACTACTTAAGCAGTGACACATAGTCACAACCAGTGGAACACATCCACCACAATAGCATACATCTACTTTCCAGAGACATGTAGTCTCCATAGCAATCATATCATCTGATATCAACCTGCATAGAAAAACAATTTTATGATATAAACTAAATCATCTGGGCCATTGTTCCACTCACATCTGTGAGATCTGGAAGAGCATCTGCCCTCAGAAGGTAAAACATCAGTCATGAGCTACTGGACTATTCTTCTCAAGCATAGAAGAATAAATTTCTTGATTTTTAAGCCTGGACCATTCACCTATCTGGGTCATTCCTCCGGCACTAAACAAAATGAAACCTGGAGAGAATGAGTCTACCCTAGGGAATGCATGTCCATGATTGTTGAACCTGGACCATTCACTTATCTGGGCCATTCCTCTGGCACTAAACAAAGTGCAACCTGGAGAGAATGAATCTGCCCTAGGGAATGACTGTCTGGACCATTTCCTAAGGAAATGACTATCCTGCACCAACCTCCAAAACAGACCATTCTTCGAAACTGCTCACAACTGTGAGCTTTGAAAGAAAGATTGGTCGGCAAGGTAGACCAGTCTTCTTGACCACTACTGAGAGTGACTACCAAGAAGAGAGACTGTCCTAGACCATTCCCCCACACTGGCCATAAGGGGAATCACCCTCTATGGTACATCAGCAATCCACCGAACCATTTTCATTACGAAAATGACCGTTCTATCTGGACCATTTTCTGAACTGGAAAATGCCTGTCCGTCAGAAATCTCAAACCACTTTTTGAACTGGAAAGGAACTACTCATCCTGGACCATTTTTTGAATTGAAAAATGACTTTCCATCAATCAATAACACATCAGTGCTCCCTCCCAACTTGGGAGTCATCTCTTCCTTTTTCAATAAGGAAGTCATCTCCACGAGCTTCAACTTGTTTCTTGATTATGCAAATTCTTTCATCTTGGACAGAGGCTTTACTAAAATGTCTACTATCTTCTCATCTGTGGAGATATATATTGGAGAACCACTTCTCTTTTCTAGACTTCATAATGGAGAATTTAATCCTTGATCTCAATGTACTTCGGTCTTTTTGACAAGATATCAACAAATCTTGTCCCAAAGACAATTATCCAACCCCTTTCGTTGACTAGATTGTTGACGACTGTGACGGGAGTGAAATCTTCTCCTTGATGGAAGTTTTCTCTGGCTATAATCAAATCAATATTTTTCCTGTGGATCAACATAAGACTGCTTTTATTTTCCCTTGGGGAACCTTCACATACCGGAAACTACCTTTTGGTCTCAAAAATGTTGGTGCGACTTTTCAGCGTGCTATGTATTATGTTTTTCATAAGACTAAGCACATTGTACAACCCTACCTAGATGATCTATCGGCGCATTATATGCATCGTCAAGATCACCCAACACATCTACGGGCTATCTTCTTACGCTTTCGTTATTATCGAATAACGATTGAATCCACACAAATGTGTTTTTTGTGTCGAGTTCGGATGACTTCTTGGTTTTATCGTGTCTATACATGGGATTAGAGTGGACCCTCTGAAGGTTGAGGCTATCCTCAATTTACCTCCTCCTTCCACACTACGCCAACTCCAAATTTTTCAAGGGAAGGAAAACTTTTTATGTCAATTCATTCCCAACTATGTTGAATTAACGAAAGGATTTACTCAACTTCTTAATAAAGGTTATGATTTTGTATGGGACAACACTGCCAACAAAGCCTTTGAAGCTTTGAAACTTGCCTTAACATGTACACCACTTCTTTTTCCACCCGATCATAATCAAGATTATTTCTTGTACTTAGCTGCTTCAGAATCTACCATTGTTATGGTTCTATTCCAAGCAGATGATTCACATGATGAACATGTTATATACTATTTGAGTCAAAGTCTCACGACCACTGAAACCAAATATTTACATGTGGATAAATTGGCCTTGGAAACTGTTTAAGTTGTTCAACGTTTTTGTCACTACATCTTATTACGTAGAACCACAGTCATTTTTGATTGCAACCCCATGCAACACATCCTTACTTGACAATTGTTGGGGGGAAAGTACTCTAAATGGATAGTTATTCTCCAAGAGTTTGATTTGGAGTTTGAGCGCGCCAAGTCAAATAAGTCTTTGGTTTTTTTCGAATTGATATGTGACCTTCCCTCTACTGAAACTAAAACTATGGAAGAATATTCCTTACCTGATGAATCTCTCTTTCTGATCAGTTCTAATGACATATGGTATGGAGATATTATCATTTATCTCCAAACCCAAACTTTTTGGCCTGATCTTTCTAGTACAGATCGTCATCGTATTTGATATCAAGCACGTCAATACATTATCCTTGGTGATACCCTTTACCGTCATGGTATTGATTTTGTATTTCGACGATGACTCACCTATGATGAAGCTAAGAAATTTTTGAATGACTGTCATTCTTTAGCATGTGGCGGTCATATGTCTAGGTATGCCACTACTCAAAAGATCTTATGAGCTATTTATTTCTGGCCTTTGTTGTTTAAGGATTGCACTACCGTCGTCCAGAAATGTCACGCTTGTCAAACCTACAACAATAAGATCCGACCTCATCCAGATTCCTTACACCCTGTAGTTTCTATTGGTCCATTCACTAAATGGGGCATTGACTTCATGAAATGCAACCCTCACTCAGCTCGGGGGCATGGATACATCATCGTAGTCATGGATTATTTCACTAAGTGAGCCGAGGTGATGCCTACATTTGATAATAATGGGAAAAATCCAGTGTTATTCATATTCAATCATATCGTTACTAGGTTTGGTGTCCCTCAAGTCATCATCGCTGACCATGGTAGTCATTTTCACAATTTCATGATGTTTGAACTTACCAAGAAGTTGGGTCTTCGACATGAAAAATCAACCCCTTATTGTCCATAGTCCAATGGATGTTGATATTATGGTAGCTACAGGAGGTATTTACCTCCATGTGTAAACCTGGCGAGAATAAAATATTCTAGGAAGAAAAAAGAAACCCTAAATAAATGGTTAAGAACCCTAGAAGACAAGTCGACTCAAGAGAATGATTTGTATTAGGTTATTGGCCTCCAAGAGAAGAATTCAGCTAAAGGAAATGTTATATACTAATTAATTAGCACCCAGAATGAGAAGTCAGCCCAGGCAGTCTGGCAGAAACAATATAAATATAGGAGGCCAATCTTCATTCTGGCCAGTATTCTCAGAATTGCAGAAGTACACTTGTGCACACTGCAGTTGACCAGTTTGTGCGCAAGTCTTGGGAGGAGTTGTTGTCGTCAGTTCTGCATTCTATATTTTCAGTCTGTCTCTGGGTTGGACTCTCTTATCAATCTTGGTTATTCTTGCTTGGTGCACTATCCCTGGAGAGAGGTGCAATATCTTGTTTGGCTATCTAGCCTAGGGTTTTCTTCCGAAATGATTCTCTGTCAAGTTTAAGGTGCTCAAGGGTGGCTTCGGCCTATGGTTGGGTGACAATATTTCCATATTTTCTATGGTTAAATGAGCACATACATTACTTTCTAATAGGTTATGGGCCCACACTATATTCGAACAGTATAACCACTGGAAGATAGACTGGGAGGATTTACTCAGTTGCAGTTGCAGTGGCAGCCAGTTTCTGCTGCAACAACGAAACCCTAACCCTCTCGTTGAGGCACCTTAAGTGAAGAGATTGACCTAATTTTTGGATAAACTAGTTTTCCCTAGCCTAGTGCATCTCCTGGTATGCTCAGAAAGCTAAAACGTCAAGTTTGAGTTTTTGGTCAAAATCAAGGGTTGACCAAGTCAAAGCAATTATGACTTACTCTATGAAGTCAGAAAACAAGGTATAAGGAGCTTCTAACTTCAGAGCATGGAAGACAAGGATTGACCTCATCCTTTCCAAGAATAAAGTGTTGGATATCGTGAAAGGAAAGATCGTGGAACCATAGTTCGAAGAAGGAAAAGAGAAGGAACCTCAAAACGTTGCAGTTTTGGAGAAGTTCAAAGACAATGACATCAATTCCATGAGTATCATAGTGGAATCTATAAAATACCACTTGATACCATACATATCCCATCTTGACTCATCTAATAAGATGTATGATTCCCTAACAAACCTCTTCTCAGTCAGAAACATTAGACAGGTAATGAGTCTGAAGAATGAGCTCCATGACATGAAAATGAATGATGATGACATAATAACATCATACTTTGTGAGAATATCTCAGTTGAGAGATCAACTACAAGCCATTGAAGAGATCATTTCACATAAGGAACTGGTAAATATAGTACTCAATGGTATTCCCAAGATATGGGATGCATTTGCCGCAAGCATGAACACAAGGAAGGAGTATCCCAAATTTGAAGAACTTTGGACCTGTTGTGCACAAGAAGAATCAAGGATCAATGCAAAAGAGAAACCCCAAAATAAATACGATGATCAAGCCTTCACAACAAGGTTAAATAATTTCAAGAATAAAAAGAAGTTTGGCTCCAGGAAGAAACCAAATCAAGAAAAATATATGTCAAAAATACAATGCTTCAATTGTCGAAAATATGGTCACTACAAGAATCATTGTCCCGAGCTAAAGAAAAGGAAGGAAACACACGAAGCATCATTTTTCAAAGAAAGGGAACCCTCGAAGAAGACCAAGCAGGATAAAACAAAATTCTTCTTCTAAGAGAATGTAACAATACTCTTCACAGTTCTTGTACATACCATGTTTTATGTACATATCTTGCACATCTGTTTCTTAGAAGATAATATGTTCAAAGAGAAACTATACCTATGGAAGAACAACAAGATAAGGATGGCTATAATGATGACTAAAAGTCAGGAAATACAAATGAAAGGATGAAGTACATCAACAACCCCTGCTAACAATGCATGTGGAAGCTATTACATAAGTAATAGCTGCAAGATAAGTCGAAATCAGAATCAAACTTGAAGAAACCTAGAAGAAGTAAAAACAGAAAGAAGTCAACAATCAAGAGGAAATTGGAAAAGGACTTATGACACTTTGCATAAGGAAATAAGGATGCAGATGGAAGCATGGGCTCTCTTAGTTGGAGGGATTTGATTAAAGAATTCCAAAAGAAGAGCATGCATTCATGCACGAACCAAGGATTAGGAGGGAGATAATCCTAAATAATATGATCCATTGAAGATGATGAAGTATCTATCCATGTTCCCATCAATGGTAGCAACCATGAAAAGCAACACGTGTTAAGTGTGACTTTAGAAGAAGTCTTCTTCGAAAAGAAGCCTTAAAGTATCCCTGGTTGTCCATCCACATCCATGATCCTATGATGAAAGAAAGAAGTTGGAATCTTCGGGGAATGGAATATATATAAAAACTCCATGGACCCTAGAGCTAAAGAGAAACATGAAGAAGAACATGAATATTTGAAGAGAGAAAGAAAATCCAGAACAACCAGTCGTTGTATCGAGAATCACAACGTTACCAGCCTGATCTGAACTCACTAAAAGAAATCAAGCATAGGAAATGAGAGTTGTGATGAATAACAGTGTATGAAAGACTTATGAATGTAAGCATTGTGAGATCTAGAACTAGAGTTTATCCCAGATGGAGGGAGAAGACTATGATTATTGCTTGTTCCAGTAAACCAGACATACCTCTACATGAGACATTATATCGTCCGCAATATCCATGGGTTGGAGTTTACATCAGATGAATGCAAAGATTGTTCTCCAGAATAATTGAATAAAGAGCGTATGTAGAGAAACCTCAAGGCTTTGAGGTATACCAAAAAGAGACCCTTGTATGGATTCAAACAATTTGGTGCAAAGCCACCAATGCACAGCAAAAGCGTGGTGAAAAATTTCTATAATAGAGATATTGTATTAGAATGGTTACTCAAAACTCCCAGATGATGGATTGTCAATCCATGACAAACTCTCATGATAGCAGAAGAAGTACCACTTGGATATGTTCTAGTTTGACCCTTGCCACGATATTGTGAACTAGTAGGAAACAAAAGAGATGAATCCAACTATGATATACTGTAATGATCAGAGCTATATGAAGCCTTAAGAGAAAACCAATGTTCCAGAAAGACCGAAGTACATTGAGATCAAGCATTACATTCTCCTTGATGAGGTCTAGAAAGGAGAAGCAGTTCTCCAATATATCTCCATAGATGAGAAGATAAACAAATATTTTGGTAAAGCCTCTATCCAAGATGAAAGAGTTTGCATACTCAAGAAACAAGATGGAGCTCGTGGAGATGACTTCCTTATTGAAAAGGGAAGAGATGAATCCCAGGTTGGGAGGGAGAATTGATGTGTTATTGATTTATGGACAGTCATTTTTCAGTTCGAAAAATGTTCCAGGATGAGCAGTGCCTTTCCAGTTCGGAAAGTGGCTTGAGATCTCTAACGGACAGGCATTTTCCACTTCGGAAAATGGTCCAAATCGAATGGTCATATTCGTAATGAAAATGGTTTGATGGATTGTTGATGTACCATAGACAATGATTCCCCTTGTGGCCAATGTGGGGGAATGGTCTAGGATAGTCTCTCTTCTTGGAATTCACTCTCAGTAGTGGTCAAGAAGACTAGTCAGCCTCGTCGGGCAGTCATTCTTTCGAAGTTCATAGTTGTGAGCAGTTTCAAAGAATGGCCCGTTTTGGAGGTTGGTGAAGGACAATCTTTTCCTTAGGAAATGGTCCAGACATTCATTCCCTAGGGAAGATTCATTCTCTCCAGGTTTCACTTTGTTTAGTGCTGAAGGAATGGCCCAGATAGGTGAATGGTCCAGGTTCAACAATCAGGGACATGCATTCCCTAGGGCAGATTCATTCTCTCCAGGTTGCACTTTGTTTAGTGCTAGAGGAATGGCCCAGATAGGTGAATGGTCTAGGTTTAGCAATCAAGGACATGCATTCCCTAGGGCAGACTCATTCTCTCCAGGTTGCACTTTGTTTAGTGCCGGAGGAATGGCCCAGATAGGTGAATGGTCTAGGCTCATAAATCAAGAAAGATATTCTTCCTTGCTTGAGAAGAATAGTCCAGTAGATCATGACTGATGTTTTACCTTCCGAGGGCAAATGATCTTCCAGATCTCATAGATGTGAGTGGAATAATGGCCTAGATGATTCATTTTATATCATGACATTGTTTTTTTGTGCAGGTTGATATCAGATGATATGATTTCTATGGAGACTATATGTCTCTGGACAGTAGATGTATGCTATTGTGGTGGATGTGTTCCATTGGTTGTGAATATGTAGTTGTGTGCTACTTGGTATGGTAGTGTACCACTGGATTGTAGTTGTGTACTACTATGGATAGACATAGTTATGTTCTATCAATTGACATTATTCTAATTACTATGAAGACTATCAGCTAGATGGATAGTCAGTGTGTTGGTGGACTGACATTCTCTAGGCGGAAAATGGCCCAGGACAGACATTCTTCTAAGACATATGTCTGGATTAGAAGAATAGTCCTTGTAGCCCATGGTGTGTCTTCCAGCATCTGTTGGAACAATTATTCTTCTAGGACATATGTCCGGATTAGAAGAATGGTTCTTGTATCACTCTGTGGAGTGAGTGACTTATTCAGCATCATGCCTGATTACTCAGATGTAGTATGGATTTGAGAGATGATGTAGTTGATTCTATCATATGATATTGATAGTGATGATGGTGCTCATGAATTGATCATGTGGCTATGATGATGCTACCGATTCAATGGTATGTTTGTGCTCAAGACCATTGCCTTCAATACCTCCCTAGCTAGGAGGGAGTGTTGATATTATGGTAGTTGTGGGAGGTATTTACCTCCATGTGTAAACCTGACGAGAATAGAATATTCTGGGAAGCAAGAAGAAACCCTAAATAAATTGTTAAGAACCCTAGAAGACAAGTCAGCTCAAGAGAATTATTTGTATTAGGTTATTAGCCTCCAAGAGAAGAAGTCAACTAAAGGAAATGTTATATACTAAGTAATTAGGACCCAGAATGAGAAGTCATCCTAGGTAGTCTGGCAGAAATAATATAAATATAGGAGGTCAGTCTTCATTGTGGTTAGTATTCTTAGAACTACAGAAGTACACTTGTGCGCACTGCAGTTGACCAGTTTGTGCGCAAATCTTGGGAGGAGTTGTTGCCGACAGTTCTGCATTCTGTATTTTAGGTCTCTCTCTGGGTTGGACTCTCTTATCAGTCTGGTTTATTCTTTCTTGGTACGTTATCCCTGGAGAGAGGTGCACTATCTTGTTTGGATATCTAGCCTAGGGTTTGCTTCCGAAATGATTCTATTTCAAGGTTAAGGTGCTCGAGGGTGGCTTCGGCCTATGTTTGGGTGATAATATTGCTATATTATCTATGGTTAAATAAGCACATCCACTACTTTCTAACAAAGGCCAAGTCGAAGCAATCAACAAAGTTCTCACTACTATGCTTCGATAGATGGTAGGAATTCACAAGTCGAGTTGGCACACGATGCATTTATCAGCATTGTGGGCCTAACAGACATCCATTAAGTCTGTCATGGGGTTCACACATTTCCAATTAGTATATGGTAATGAAGTGATTTTTCCGATTGAATGTGAAATCCCATCTTTAAAACAAGTTGTCGAACTTCTCCCTAACACCTCAGCTGAAGAGGAACGTCTTTTGTATTTGATGCAATTAGACGAGACCCATCGTGATGTTGCCTTAGTCATTGAAACTCAGAAAAAAGTGTGTCAAATCTCAATATAACAAGCATGTCAACCCACGTGTATTTTCTGAGGGTGATTTAGTTCTCTTTTACGAACAATATTGTGACTTACTAGGGGCCGGTAAATTCAAGCCCATGTGGCGGGGCCCTTATATTTTGAAATGAGTGTTGGAGAAAGGGGCTTATGATCTGGTAGATTATGATGGAATTCCTTTGAGTGAACCCATAAATGGGCTTTACTTAAAGAAGTATTATGCTTAAATCATTTTTGCATGAGTGTTGTGTATTTTTAGTGTATCATACTCTTGTGTGCTTTTTCGTTTTTGGTTTTTCCTTTCAGTTGCTTACCTTTCATTGTGCTTGGTCTCCAGATGTCAGTGTATTCGCTACCCTATATCAGATTTGTTGATGGTGCTAGTCGCAGTACTCAAAACGTAGCGTCTGTTGCTTGAGCAATCTATACACCTCCGGATGAATTGATCATTCTACATGGTGTTTTCATTGGTTGTGCAACTAATAATATCACGGAATACAGTGCAGTTATCGAGTTGTTAACTAACGCCATTTCACTTGGAATCTGTCATATTGTTGTATGACTTGATTCACAGTTAGTAGTACTACAGTTGAGTAACATTTATTGCATCCGAAGTCCTACTTTGTTACAGGTATATTTATGAATTCGCCTCTTGGAAAGACATTTTGATTACATTGAATATCAACACATTCCTAGATGTCTAAATACATTGACAGATGCATTGGTTAACTATGTGTTAGACAGACATTTGATACATTTATAAACCCAATCACACTTTTTACAAAAACAAGTAAGTCGGTAAGAACTTTATATTTATAGCGATAGAAGTTACAAAAAAGTGTTTTTCCAAAGACCAAAATATCAAAATGTGAAGCTCATGGATTTATGTACAAAAGCATCAAGGATGTTGCTCGTTGTAACAAGCGACTACCCGTGCTACTTTATGAAGCAATCGACCGATAGATGCAGATACTCCCACTGTGTGGCATTGATAGTGTCTAGGAAGTTCATTCATCGTGGCATCAGGGACATTCATGGTTAGTCTCTCTAGGTTCTGTTCAATGACCTCCAAATATGCGGCAGCTACCCCTATCACAACACCTCTTTCTCCTCGCCTTTGGATGGGAGATGATCACAGAGGACGATAAGGCCCCACATCTACATTATTGAGAGCACTTGATTAGTCTTGGAT
>JASDQU010242225.1:48959-59728 GCA_032191745.1 Picea mariana
ACCATCCTACAAACTCAAAGAAGGATCTACAAGGAAGACACTAGCGAGGATCAAGCATCATTTAAAAGGTATGTCATTTGGACCTCTCTAAACTAGTTTGTACGACAATGAAGTTTAAGGTGAAGTGTTTATTTTGTCTTGTTTTGTTCTAGCTTCCTATGGAAGTTAGGGAGATCTATTTGTGTCCGCACTTACCGATTAGTTCGATAGCAATGAGTTTGATCCTGACTTCACCAACACCTACCAGATGTTGGGCGCAAACATAATTGTCACTAATTTCCATCTTCAAGATGGGTTGTTGTGCCATATGGGCCATCTTTGCATTCCATCAAGCGAGAGAGTGAAGTTGATTTGGGAATCCCAGTAAAGTTGGGTGGTAGGACACTTCGGCATGGAAAATGCAGTGGCAGTGCTACAACAACATTTCTACTGGCTGAAACTTTGATAGGATGTCATCAAGTATATCTGGTCTTGCACTATCGGTGCTACTGCCAAACCAGCCACTAAGAAATAAGGCTTGTACACTCCTCTTCCTACTCCTGACAGACCCTGGGAATCCATCTCAATGGACTACATGTCGGTCCTTCCGTCCACCAAGCAGGGAAATGACTGTGTTTTTGTGGCGGTTGATCGCTTTTCCAAGATGGCGATTCTGGTCACTTGCAAGAAGAACATCACAGTAGAGACCACTGCCAATATATTCTTTGAATGAGTGTGGGTACACTTTGGGATCCCACAAACTAGTATCTCATATCGGGATAGTCGTTTCCTTAGCACATTCTAGTCGAGCCTCTGTTCACTACTAGACACCAAGCTCACCAAGTCCACTACCTTCCACCCCTAGACGGATGGCCAAACCGAGGTCGTCAACCAAATGATCATGCACATTCTACGAAGGTACAATTCAAAGCACCCCCACACCTAGGATGAGAGTCTTCCCTATGTTCAAAACATCTACAACATATCCATACATAGCTCAACCAACCACAACCCCTTTCAGGTGGGGTTGGGATTTCAACCATTGGGTCCCATGGATGTTGCACTACCCCTTGCAGCCACCCAAGCCGACTCATCGCATGCTCCAACTAAAGATGAAAAATCCACTTGATTAATTGAGTGGATCCAAAACATCCACCAATAGGTTCAGGATATTTTATGGAAGTCCAATTCCAAGTACAAGCAACGCCATGATCAACACCGGGTGCCACACCAGTTTCAGGTGGGCAACAAAATTTGGTTGAACTTGCAGAAAGAAATCATTACAGGGAACTCAACGAAATGGAGACCATTGATTTCTAATGGGGGAGGATTGATACAGGAGGGTATTGGTGACCATCCACCTTGTCCAACTGGCTCAAAATTATTTTTTGGCAACTTACTATTTTTAGTAGTTTTTCGGTTCATGAACTTCCGGAGCCATTTTGAGGGCCCTAATTACGATTTTTTCCTATCAAGCGCTTCAATGATCTCCAAAGGCTTCAATTGATCCCCCTAAATGAAGATACTTGTCAATACTTTTCCAATGAGCTATCATGTGCTCTAAACGAAGATCGTATGCAAAAGTTACGACCCCAGGAAGTTGATGTACTAACTTACCCCAATGGGGCCCACATGAATCTTGGTGCTTCGTATCCTAGGGTTAGGTTCTTGGGATGTATAGGGTTTTGGAATTCATGTTTATTGTAAAAAGGCCTTTAGAGCCTTATTTTACTCATCTTCTTGTTAATGAGCATAGTCGTCACATCTCTTCTCAGATATAAGCTTCCACCATTCTAGCAAGCATGTTTTCAGTTTGCAATTTACAGTTTTCAACATATTTCTTATTTAATATAAGTCAAGTTTTATCGTATATATGTTATTGTTCACTATGTCTCTGTGTTAACATTATAAATATGTGGTTTCATTATGTTTCTCTCATAAATCCGGATCATACTATGTCTCATTTATAGATGACTTCTCAAGGAATACATGGATTTACTTCCTTAGGAAGAAATATGAAGTCTTTCATAGTTTTAAATAGTTTAAGGCTCTTGCATAGAATCAAACAAAGAAAATAATTAAGGTTTTAAAGGTAGATAATGGTCGAGAGTTCTAGGAAAATTAATTTGAATAATTTTGTAAGAAGTGTGGTATAGCAAGGCAGAAGACTACTCCATGTACACCTCAACAGAATGGAGTTGGAGAAATGATGAACATGAAATTGATGGAAAAAATAAGGTGCATGCTCAGTGGTGTCGGGTTAGGACAAGAATTTTGGGAAGATGGAGTGGTTACTGCATGTTACCTATTCAATCGATCGCTCTCATCGACATTAGATGAGAAGACTCCACGCGAGGTATGGACTGGTAAGAAACCATCTCTGACACATCTCAGGTTATTTGGTTGTGATGCCTATGTTCGCGTTCCAAAGGAAAACATGAGTAAGCTAGATAAAAATGATGAAAAGTGTGTCTTTATTGGGTATAAAAATGGTTTGAAAGGGTGTAAAATTTGGAACCTAGAATGTAAGAAGGTAGTGTATAGCTAAGATGTGGTATTTAGAGAAATCAAAGTTGTTGTCAAATAGGAAGTCCTATCAAGGAAGGAAGAACCAGCGAAAATAGAGTTTGAGTTGAAGAATGATGAATCCGACTCTATAAAATAACAAGAATAAGAATAAGAAGATCCTCATAATCCAATATTGAGGAGATCGGTTTGGGAAAGAAGAAAATTGGAAAGGTATACTCCACTTGATTTTCATTCAAATTTTTCTTTGTCTATAACTAATGATGATCCTTGAACTGTTAGGGAGGCAGTGGATTCAGAGGATGGAAAAATCTGGAAAAAGGACATGGTTGAAGAAATGGAAACCTTGGACAAGATTGAGGCTTGGGATCTAATGGAGTTTCTAAATGAAAGAAATCCCATTGGAAATAAATGGGTGTTTAAGAAGAAGTTGAATGAAGAAGGCAAAGTGGAGAAATACAAAGCTTGGTTAGTAGAAAAAGGTTATTTCGAGGTATAGGGAATTCAATTTGGTGAGATTTTTTCTCATGTTTCCAAGTTAACTTCAATTAGATTTATTTTAATATATTGATGTTGCATTTGATTTTGAAGTATAACATATGGATATGAAGACAACATTCCTACATGGGGATCTGGAAGAAGAAATCTACATGAAGCAGGCAGAAGGATTTTTTGTGAAGGGAAAGAAAGAGTTGGTATGCAAGCTGAAAAATTCCATGTATAGGTTAAAGAAATCACTAAGGATGTGATATCAAAAATTTGATACTTATATGTTGAGACTTGGCTTCATAAGGAGAAAATCGAATCATTGTGTATATTTTAAATTAATCGATGATAATTTTATTTATTTGGTCTTGTATGTGGATGATATGTTCTTGATAGGAAATGACAAAGAGATTATCTAGGATGTCAAAACTTAGTTGTCCTCTAAATTTGACATGAAGGATCTTGGTTCTGCAAATTTCATTTTGGGTGTGGAAATTAAAAGAGATCGGGAAAACAAGAAACTTTGGTTAAATCAGAGGAAATATGTCGAGACAGTATTGTAGAGGTTTAATATGAAGGAATGTAAAACGGTCAAGGTCCCTATTCCTATAGGTGTAAAGTTATATGTGGATCAATGTCCCAAGACACATGAAGAGGAAGAGGACATGTCTTGTGTTCCATATGCGAGTATGGTTGCTATTTCGGTGTATGCAATGGTCTGTACTAGACCAGAAATTGCACATACATTGGGAGTTTTGAGTAGATATATGTCAAAACTAGGGAAGGAGCATTGGACAATAGTAAATAGGGTTTTCAGGTATTTGCATGGCACTACTAGTTATGAATTGAACTACCAAGGAAGACCATGATTTGATAGAGTGTTGGACATACATGTTGTCGATGTAGACTGGGCTGGAGATCTGGATCACAGAAGATCTACAAGTGGGTATGTGTTTAACCTATTTGGAGGAGCAATCAATTGGATGAGAAAAAGACAGTCTGTAGTGGCACTCTCAACTATAGACGTTGAATACATGGGAGCCACTCATGCAATCAAGGAAGCAATATAGTTACAGAGATTGTGTTCAGGTATTGGGTTGGTAGAACAAGATGTAAGGATATATTGTGATATTCAGAGTTCAATATTTCAAGCAAAGAACCTAACTTATCATTCAAAGACAAAGCATATTGATGTTCAATATCACTTTGTGAGAGACATGGTTGAACAAAATAAAGTGTTGTTGATGAAGGTGGACACTTTGAAGAATGTTGTAGATTCATTAACAAAAAATTGTGAGCACTGAGAAGTTCTCTTGGTGTAGTTGGATTTGTGGGAAATTATTCCTTATATTATGGACTATGCAATGCCCTCCCCCCTAAAAAATGGAAATTTTTACGTCTATTTTTTGGCCTTTTTTTCATCATATGGTTTTCGTCGATGGTTTTCTAATTTTTGTTAAGGAATTAGGGTTGTTGACTAATCCAGGTCAATGGATTAAGGGTTTGTATGTCATAAGATCCAATATATATTGTATTGTAAACAATGAAAAGATACAATGAATAGAAGATTAGAAGTGCGACTCTAAACAGGTTGTTGGTTTTCCTGATTTGGGTTTCTAGGGTAAAAATCTTTGTGTAATGTGTCTATGTGTGTGCCATTGTGTCTTTTTTGTTTTTATTAAGAATTCATTTGTAGTAATTTATTGTACAAGGTTAAAATCTACATGGGTTTCCTATCAGAAATGGAAGGAGTTAGCTCCTCCTCCCCACCTGAAGGTTGAATCCCTGAGCTGGAAGCCTCTGAATGTTATTCTCCCTTCAGAGCCTCTTGCTCTTTGTCCTTTTCCACTGGTGGTAACTCATGAGACTTCCTAGATTCCAAGTTCTCCTCAAATTTAGCATATTTTCTCACAATTGTCTTCCTCTACACTAGTATGAAGATCCTATAATCCTTTAATGTTTCGTTGTACCCTATGAATGTGTCCTTCTCTCTTGAAGGCTCAATCTTTTTCCTCTTCTCCACAGGCACATGGATGTACACTGAACAATAAAGATCTTGAAATTTCCTATATATGGTTTCACTCATGTGAATGCTTCCTCATTATTCTTATCCCCAAATATCCTATGAGGACTCTTGTTTTGCACATATACTATCATGTTACATGCCTTTTCCCAAAGTAACATAGGTAGATGATGATCATGTACCATAGCCCTAGAAGAACCGATGATGGATCAATTATTTCTCTATGCAACCCCATTCTTCTAAGGGTTGTATGAGATTGTCAACTCCCTCTTGATCCCTGCCTCCTTGCAGAAATCTTTGAAGTCATTGGAGGTGTACTCTCCCCCATTATCTGACATCAATACCTTGATCCTCTTTTCTATATGGTTCTCCACTCAGGCCTTGAACTCTCAGAACCGATTGAATACTTCATCATTAATCTTAATAAATAAGATCCATGTTGTCCTAGAAAAGTCATCAATGGATGCCACATAGTATAGTGCTCCCTGCATTGATGCCTTTGGCATCGATCCATTCACATATGAATGTATAAGATCCAATATCCCCTTGGACCTACTCTCACTACTCAAAAAAGTAGCATTTGAATTATTTCCAAGTGCACACCCTTTGCACACGCCCTACTGCTTGACATTGAAATTTGGAATACCAGTGACAATCTCCCTCAGAATCAGCAACGCCCTATAGTGCAAGTGTCCCATCCTTCTGTGTCATAACTTGCACAAGTTGTCACTGTCATGTACCAAGGTTGTTTGAACAGGCTTTCCCTTCAACTTGTATAATTTTTCCTCTCTAACCCCAATGCTCACTATTATGTCTGGACTAGCTCCCTCTAGACGTATGAGTACTTTCCCTTTCTTGAATGTGATGGAAAAGCACATGTCCTCCATAACTGAGAATAAGAGAAAATTGTTCTTCAGTCTAGGTATATATAGCATGTATGTGGCCTCAAACAAATCCCCTGACTCAAGATGGAACAATATTGTCCCCTCTCCCTTTACTGCATACTTGGCATCATCACCAAGCTCCACATAGATCCCTAAATCCTTATCCGTTAGACTGTTTAATAGCCCATGTGCCTTTTTCATATGACATGATGCACCATTGTCCATGTACCATGCACTTCTTATGACTGTGTTGGTATAAAAGCAAGAGACTAGTGTGAATTCTTCAAACTCCGCTTCCAACTCATCCACTTGAGTTTTTGTTGATGCTGCTACCTGCTATGATTTACTCTTACCCTTATTCTCTAGACATTGAGATGCATAATGAACACTATTGTGGCACACAAAATACTTGATCTTACTCAATTATTTATTCTTGCTCGATTATGAGGTTTCCCCCTTGTAATAGTTATATTTTCCACTCTAGGGGCACATAGAGAACCCATCTGAAATGTCAAGATGAAACGCATAGTTTTCCTTCGCAATTGACCAATTTTGAGGGGTGTCATTGGTAACCTCTTTGAAAACTCATGACTAGTTTCTAGATGAGCTACTTATGACCCACAACATCGTCGAAAAACCAGTTTTTGACATGCTCGAGGAAATAGGTGATGGGATGAGTTGTGATCTCACTAAGATACCTCGTAAACTTAGTCAGATTTTGAGTTCTTCATGAGATAAGCATGAGTTGAGACACCTAGAAGACTCATCCAAAACCTTTTTCTCTGATCTATATAGAGAGGTTTAGCCAAGGAAAGAAGAAGGAAGAATTGGGAGCAAGTTTATGTTGTTGAAATTTTAGAAGAGTGAGAGCAAAAGGAAGAACTAAAGCAAGGAGCCGGAGGGGACTACAACATAAGAATTAAAGGATTCGAGCTTGATGTAAGGTTCTTTATTTTTATCAATATATATCAAATGTTACTTTCCCCCTTCAATGATTTTCTTTTCGATTATATGATTTGTGGTTCATTATTGAATGAAGTAGCTATGTTTGGATTCATGTTTATTTAACACTTAAAAAGATTCATAGATTGGTATTTAATTGTTATTTGTGTGCAGGAAATGGATCACAAGAATCAAATCTAGATCTCTGGAGTTGTGTTAGCTAGACACGTAAGGAAAATCGTCATTTAATAAGGTACACCTCTATTCTCTTTAGTGTAAAATGAAAAGAATATAATTAGATATAGGATGATAATATTATCTATCGTCTATCTATCTTAGATCAAAGGTAGATCCGAGCGGGGAGATTTCATTTCCACATGAAGGTTTTTCCCCGTAACATAATTGACGACTCCACTAGGGATAGAACCCATTTTCTCCTTCAGTTGATTTTTTCCTTTGTTCTTGTAGTGTCCTAAAGTTTCCTAGTAGCTTATCCTCTTCCCTATCACCCTCTCAAAGAGCAGATCTCCCATATATGACTGCTTTGGGCCAGATCCAAGTATTTTTCAAAATTGACACGATCCCTAAGCTACAATGGATGAACTAAGAGCATGTATAGCATCGATGACACAAGATCAAGCCAAATTTAATTTGGGTGAAGCAACGAACAAATCGGGACCTAAAATTTCATTAAAAAATGCCTTTGAACGCAATTTTTTGGCGTCCTTCAAAGTGAATTTATCCCCAAAACAGGTTGGTCATGTGATTTTTGGCATTAGGATTCCAACACAACTCACATAATCGAAGTCTAATGCCCGAAAGTGTCAAAACCATCACCAGGGAGTTCTCACTCAAAACAACCTTGACAATCATTACACAGGTTAAATGTTTGTATGGCTCGATTAGTGGGCTCGCTAGAAGAGCCTCTCCATGTTCTTCATGGCACAAAATATGGTACTCCGAGTGGATGTCATGTGAGAGAGTTATGGGCATTTAAAATCTCCTCCAACAATGTTAGCAAAGGTTCGCATTCTTCTGTTGACCCCTCCACACGAGGTTGCTTTGGTTGGAACACTTTTATTATGTCAATAATGTTTTAAATTTAAATTATTTTTATTTAAAGTTAAAAATGAAATAATAATTAAAAGGGGATTTTGATGAACGGTTTCATGTTAAAACGGTGTCATGTTAAAGCGGTGTAAACATATTCATGAAAAGTCTTCAAAAGACATGTTTTAAAAAGTTCTTCTTTAAAGGATGTTGGAGTCTATATGGGCGTAGTAGGAAAGACTTCAAGCTTACGTGGAGGGGAGGACCCATAGCCCATGCTACCCCCTCCACTTTGTCCCCTTTCCCAAAATATTTATATCCCAAAAGCTCATGACCTCTAACATATTGGCATAACCAAAGCACGCAACTATTAAGACTAACCTGGTTGAAAACATGGAAAATTTAACAAGAAGTGTGTCATTGTTCATTGGAACCAATGAGATAAAAATTGTCGAAGCCATCGGAGGAGATGAAAGTTATGTTGTTGAAGCCATCAGAAAACTTAAGAGGAACTTCTCCAAAGCTCATCGGAGGTGATGAAAGAAACTTATCTGAAATTCATCGGAGGCAATGAAAGTAACAACTTTGAAACTCATCGAAGGCGATGAGAGGAAGACCTCTGAAACTCATCTAAGAAGTTAATTTGAATTTACCTGAAGTCATCGACAAGGTTTATAAAATACTCTATGATGGGCATGAGTTTATTGCTTAGTCTCCGATCAACCCCATTATATCCAAGCTACCAAGCATATACGGTTTAATATTCTGAAGAATTGTAGACTTGGGCATTCGATCCAATTTCATCATAAGATTCCATGGTTATGGCATGATATTACCTAAGGTTACAAAATGGTTTTATTGCAGACTTCGGCGTTGTCGACGACTCTCCCTTTCAACGTCTCACAAAATTGTTGAGGGCCGAGGGTTTCGATCAAATTTTTGCCCTAAAGCGCAGGTAAACTAGGCCGACGATGAAGGAAAGTTTGATAAAGTGGAGAACTTGTGGAAGGATCTTTTGATTGTTGATAGCAAACCCAAGAAGGAGTTATGCAAGTTTATTCATGAACGGTGTGAAGGGGAAATTATTCAAAGCTTGGGAAACATTTAAACATTATCTATTTGCAACTTGTCCTCAACATTCAATATACACAAGTATAAGAAAACTATATGAAACGTTAGCATATAAATTAGCATAACCCACTAACATGTATAACAATATACCCATGGAAAGTAATATAAATATTTGCAATATATAATGGAGGAGAAAAGAGTATTTCTATTAATTTAATCAACATAAGTACATAGGTGACAAACTTATGTATCGGCACCTATCGGAACTGAGAAACTAAGTCCCTCAACCTGGGTCTTCGCCACTTCAATCCTCCATAAAGGAAAGCTCACAAGTAGTAGGAGTAATTGAGTTTATCCTTCTCAAGATAGGAAGAGATTGGGGGTTGAATACAAAAGAAGTTCAGACTTTCAAGGACAAAGGGATGCAAACTCAATATGAGGAGAAATTTCTCCATAGTGTCTTTGCTCTCAATGATGAATTTTTCAAGGCTTGCATATGGCTCAATTTATAGCCTTGAAATGGACTTGAACGGTCAATTCAGAGCATATATGGAAGATCAAGGATCATAAATATCGTGACATAGCGTGGAAACCCAACATATTTTTTAATTTTTGAGCACAAAACCTGATGTATGTGGGTTGTAATGGAGCAACCTACTTATACGATGAATTGTATAACTATGGCCTACATATATATACAAAAATTTTAATTTATAACTCTCGAATGAGAAAAATGGGGAATTTGAGTCTGCATAAGAAAAGAGAATGCCATCAAAGTATAAGAAAAGGGAATGCCATCAAAACAAAATGCATGGTGTGTGGAAAAATTTCTATAACAAATCCACACCAAAATTGAAAAAAAAAAAAAATCAATATCTCTAGCACCAAAGCCTACCCTTTCAATTTGTATTAATTCTCTAGGAAAAATTCAAGATGCTTATGTGGGAATTGAAAGCCAAGAAAGATCGAGTATTCGTTTGAATGTGAACGATTGTCACAAGAACTCAGGACAATGTTGTAAAAGCTCTTGCGAGTCAACACAAGAAAACATATATGACCCAACGATCAGATCGAAGTACTTAATATTAACTACAATTGCTCCAGTGATGAGAGCGGAGCAATTGTGGTCATGAATTCCAACAATGTCCTCGAGATCATTGATCCTTTCAACGGAAGAAAATTCCCCCATCACGTAGTGAAGTTTCTTTAAAAGAATAATGGAAAAATATTTGAAAAATATGTTATTAATGAAAAAATATTTGAAAAATATGTTATTATTATTATAATAAGAGTGAAATCATAATTGATTTTTCTTATAAATATTTTATTTAAGTTTATGGTTGGAACATATGTATTGTTAATTAAAGTTGTTTTAATATTTATTATAATAATGTGCATTAAAAATAATAAAAAAAAGTTTTTCTTAATTTCAAGATATTAAACATTTTTACTAACAGGATCAACTACTTGAAGGTAGAAGATTGTTTGCCCCAAAAACTTCTATTTATTATTGATATAGATTTTTTAACATATCAACAAGCCAAAATAATTTTATTATATTGATTTAATATGATGGTTTTTTTATATTAATTTAATATGTGAGATGAATAAAATATTAGTGAATTATATATAGAGAAATTTATTAACTCTATTAAAAATAAAATATGAATTTTATTTTATTTTCTAACCTTATCTATATTTATATTTATATTAACTTTATAAAGTTTATTAAAAAAGTTATTAAAAATGTTTATAATCTTTATTAAAAATAGATTAAAATGATGAATTATCAAAATATGAAATAAAAA
>JASDQU010242225.1:80761-111770 GCA_032191745.1 Picea mariana
ACATAATTATAAACCATTCCCATTCTTGAAAATAAACCCCATCCTAAAAGTAAACCTGCAATACCATTTACAAATACAAAAAAGAAAACATATCAAAACATTAAAATATTTCTAATCAAATATAATGAAAATACTATATTTTTCATCTAATATCATTGAAATAATACAATTAATTATATAGTGAATATTAAATAAAAAATAAAAATATTATTACTTTTTCCAAGTTACGTTTTAATGGTGATAATATATCTGTTTTGATATCAGATCTGTCATACAATTGAAATAATATAATTAATTATATAGTTAATATTAAATAAAAATATATAATTAATTATATAGTTAATATTAAATAAAAAAAATATTATTACCTTTTCCAAGGTATGTTTTAATGGTGATAATAATTCTATTTTGATATCAAATTCGTCATAAAATCTGTAAAAAAAAATCATTATAACAATCATAAAAAATAATAAAAAATAATGTAAAAATACTTAATTATATATGTTTAAATTTAAGGATAATAATTAATCTACATTATATATTATCATAAAAATCAATATACAAATATTTATTAATAAAAACAAGGATAACATATCTATGTCTGAAAATTTATTTTATATATGAATTTTATTTTTTAATAAATTTAATTGTTGTATTTATTTTATTAAAATAAAATAAAAAAACTAAAATTTTCCATGTATAAATAAAGTGATATATTATGTATAAATTAATAAACAATATTAATGATAATACAGACATAACAAACCTATAAAAAAACTACGTTAAATGGACATGGTGCCGCTAGGTTTCAGGGGTTAAACTAATGAATCTAGAATTTGTCATTTATTAATTAAACATGGTAGAGTTAATTTCTTAAATTTGTCATTTATTAATTAAGCATCGCAGAGTTAATTTCTTAAAGACCGGGGACCCATCCCCAAATGTGGAAACGAATAAAAAAAAGCATTGCATCGCCAAAAATAGCAAACTATCTGTTGTCCCGTAAATAGCAATTAAACTTGATAGCATGTAAGTTAGCACAGAAGACGGAGACTCGCTAAACAGTGGAGATATCGGAGATCATCATATAGATGAGTTTGAAATTGGTGGATGTTTATCTAATAAATAGTGATTAAACTACCAATATCATGCAAATTAGCACAAATGGAGACTTGCTAAAAACAATGGAGATATGTGAGATCACAGATACAAAGTTCGAAATGGACAGATCTGCTAAAGATTTGCATACTATGCATAATATACAATAAATATTTTCTTAAATTCATTCCATCGCCATCTGTAATTTCCGCAATGTAGGTTTTACTATATGTTCACATTGCTTTTAGCCTTAAGCGAGGAAGAAACCAAATGTTGTAACCGAGGGAGAACCCGAAAATGTTAGGGTAACCATTAGATTCTAGATTTCATTTCCTATGCTATTACATAGTTTTAAACCATTGATCTATAAGTCTGGAAGAAACTATAAATTTCATTTCATTGTTAGTTTATATATGGTTTTAGCCCTTAATCATAATAAAATTTTTAAGGTGGGTTAAACTAAACAGAGCCGATAAACAATGCAGTGAAATAAAAAACCAGGGTAATCTAAATCGAATAAGCTTGAATTCATCTCGCAATGCAGGTTTTACTATAATCGAATAAGGGTAATCTGTAATTTCCGCAATGCAGGTTTTACTATATGTTCACATTGCTTTTATCCCTAAGAAACCAAATGTTGTAATCGAGGGAGAACCCTAAAATGTCAGGGTAACCATTAGATTCAGGATTTCTTTTCCTATGCTATTACATAGTTTTAAACCATTGATCTATAAGTCTGGAAGAAACCTACTCTTGCCCTGACCATGAGAGATCTATACATTTCATTTTACTGTTATTTTATATATGGTTTTAGCCCTTAGTCATAATATTTTTTTTGAGGTGGGTTAAACAAAACAGGCAGAGATAGTACATGCTAGTTGAGTTGATAATCAATGCAGTGAAATAAATAACCAATGCAGTTAAATAAATAACTAGGGTAATCTAAATTTAATAAGAGTTAAAGGGAGAGAGACCATAGCCATCGATACATACTTGGAATGGGGTTTGGAGTAGCGATTTCATATTTTCAGTGATTCAGGGATTGAACAGCAACAACAATGAAGTAGGGTTTGAATAGCAGCATCATCAACTTCTTTCTTTCCTTCTATATATGAAGTAGGGTTCGAATAGCAACATCATCAACAATGAAGGATTCAAATGGCTGAAGAAAACAAGGTAATGAATGAGATTGCTTCTCACAGCAGAGCAGAGGTGAGAGGAAATACTAGAATTAAAATCAAATCAAACTTACAATGAGGAAATACTAGAATTAAAATAAAACTTACAATTCATACTGAGAGATCATGAGTCAAAATCTGAGAGAAATCATTGATCTCTTTGAGCAAAAAAAATCGTTGAGCACCTCAGTTACTTAAAAACGGATGATGCCTCCAATCTAATCCATCCTCTTCCTCCTCTATCACTAACTGACTCCGACTCGACCCGACTCAGACATCCAGACTTAGACCAACACAGACTCAGACCACACACAGACCCCACCATAGATAGAGGAGGAGAAGAAAAAGGTTGAAACATAGTTAGTTGGATATATATATATATATATTGTTTCTCCAACGGATATATAGTTTCTAGCCTCTCGAACCATCGATCTGTAACCGATAATGACAAATTCCCTCTCTCTCTTCAACTGTCTGCTCAGTCTTTTTATATTTTGTTTCTCCAACGGATATATAGTTTCTAGCCTCTCGAACCATCGATCTGTAACCGATAATGACAAATTCCCTCTCTCTTAAACTGTCTCCTCAATCTTTTTTAGTTTCCATGGATGCTTTTTTTCAAAAAAAATTTAACTTTCCATGGATGCTTTTTTCAGTTTTGATTTATATGTAACAGATAATGACAAATTCACTCTCTCTTCAACCGACTCTCACGCCTTTTTACTTTCCATGGCTACTTTTTTCAGTTTTGATTTATACTTTTTCCTATTTGTGCTTTTTGACCAATTTCGATCCACTCTCACGCTTTTTTACTTTCCATGGCTGGTTTTTTTCAGTTTTGATTTATACTTTTTCCAATACGTTTTTTTTTGACCAGTTTCGATTTAATGCTTTTTAGAATTTAATGTTTTTTTCAATTTATGACTTTTATTCCGTTTCTATTTAGTGTCCTATTAAAAAAAAGTTGTATCCATTATGATAAAATAGTTTTGAAGTAGTAGGGAGTATCAATACAACTTTAACAATGCCCAAATTTTATTAGTAATTTCAAAAACTTAACTACCACCCTTCTTATAGACATGATAACTTTAATGATATGTCATTCATTGGTAATGATATGCCATTCATTGGTAGGGGATTCTTATAGACATGATAACTTTAATGATATGTCACTCATTGGTAGGGGTTTGGCCATTCTTAACAAAAGGCTCCCTTGTTTAAAGTGTTCCATGTGTGAAGGAATAAGGGGCACCTCCGAGTAAATAATTTTATTCTACATATTTGAAATACAATAACACTCATTAGGCTTGTTGGATTCTCTAGCGTGTAATGGGATTATTAAATGTGACATGAAAGGTACATTGATATAATAAGGAAACAATAGTTATGAAGTAAAAAATGATAAAGAGGGGGATATACAAAAGGTTTTTATAAATTCTTTCAAGTAAAAAGGAAGATTGACCACTGATCACTTAACTTGTTGGAGAAATGTAATCATCCTAGGAAGCTTTGGAATGGACATAATCAAACATTGGAACACTGACTAGACATTCAATCAGACAAAAATATCAAAAGAAAATGGAGAGGAAGAAACTTCAAGCACAAAGAGATTGAAGAGTCCTTAGATAAAAGAAGAGGCTCGAGATTTGTTAAACATTGTGACAAAGATTGTTGGAAGAAAAAAGAAAGCAGGCATATGTAAATAAGATAACATAAAATAATTTATGTTATGTAGAAGGGACTTGCTTGAAGATAGGATAATCAACAATTCACTTAATCAAACAAACACATAATCTACTTGATAAACAAACTGGCTCCAAGAGCCATGCAATCCAAGATGAGAACATAGATACATTGTGGGTCATTGCAAATGTTTTTAAGTGTAAAATAAAAATGAGAATAGTTGCAATCCAAGCAAACCCATATCAATTGAAGATATTTTTCTTGTTGGAGTGGGTGAAGAAGTTATACATGATCAAGAACTAGAAGCAACAATATGTATTGCCAGACAATCTATGTGCAACTTAGGGGTAGATGCAGATTCGGTTGCTTTTGCATCAATTGACATTGAGAGAGAGAACTATGTACCTAATCACATAATTACAAAATCTAGGTCTCAAAGGTTTTCTTTTGATCCCTTGATCGACCATAATACATTAAGGGGGGAGTCTTTGCGCTCTATCATCACCTTTTTTTTTTCTAGCCAAATATCTAAAGCCTACTCCCAAATTTTTCCATCCCAAATAGCCTTGGAGGCCATTAGCCCAGTTGCATAACTCTATATTTCATGAAGTATGGGAAATTGATGAATAGATGAAAGATTGTTTCCATACCCTCCACATACTATGGACAACAGTTCTGACCCTCCTATCCTTTGCACTACAATGTATCACATGTCAATATTTTGTTGTTGAGTGCCTTCTCCCCCACAAGTGTATCCTTCTCCCCCACAAGCCTGATTCCAACCCTGATTAGTTGGCCCGTGAAAATATTCCAATCAATAGCCACCCCCCCCCTCAAAGATCCATAGCTGCATTGCACATCCAATGTTGCTCCATTGATAAGTGGGTTGACAATAAAGCCACACATGCTAAGATATGGTAGTTTTGAAAAAGTAGTTAAGATTTGAGCTCCCTTGGTATACCAAAGTCCCACTCCTTCCTAAGCCACTACTCCCTTCGTAAATGAACCTTTGTGCCATCTCCCACACACCAAATAGGTATCTTCCAATCACAACAAAAGACTCTATTAAGGTTTTCCAAAATGAAGAGCCCCCTTTGTGTAATTCGGTAGCCATTCTGATCCATAACTCCATATGCATTAGATTTATATATTTCTTGATCAATATTTCCTGCTATAGACCTCTCTTGATGATGAGTTTCCCGTTGTCTTTTGTGTGATTTGTTAGGAATTTTGATCCATTCATCTATATGCATTTGGTTTATGTATTTCTTGATCAATATTCCTGTGAAAGACCTCTCTTGAAGATGAGTTTCCAACCCTCATTTTTGTGATTTGTTAGGAATTTTGATCCATTACTCCATCCGTGTTGGGTTTATGAATTTCTTGTTAGATATCTCTCTCAATGGTGAGTTTTGAATCCCCCTTTCCAGCCAAGGCCTTTGAGAAAGGTGTTATGTGCTTTATACCAAAACCACCTTGTTCCTTGGGATTTTTCTGATAGGACCTCCAAGTTAATCAGTGAAATTACCCTTTTCTCCTTGTTTCCCTTCCAATGATAAGTGAAACAATGTTTCCTAATTCTATTTATACTCTACTTGGGGATTCATGCTAGTGAGAGCCAAAAAACAAGGATGGATAAGCAAACACTTTTCATGAGTACCAGCCTACCAACCATAGAAATCCACCTATGTACCCAACAATTGACCTTCTTCTTGATTATGCCTATAAGCCACATGTTACAGATAGTCCTTGACTTTATATCTTTGAGGGCTTCAACTAGAAACCCTGATAGCTAAGTTCTTCCTCAAAAGGGGCCAAGGAGAAGGGGAAAAACTTTGAAATCATGTTCTTGTGCTGTTGTGATACTAGGCGGTATCAAATGGATGAATTAGCTCAATTCACTTCCATTTCAGTGGCTCTGGAGAAGATATCAGATTACACATCACAAACTTTGGCCTCTCCGGTGGCTCCATCTCTGAATAGTAGAAGGGTCATGTAATAGTTATGATAATTTCCACATCATCTGCCATTTGAATATTTTTCTTAAGACATTGGGTGCAAATTGTCTAGCTACATAGGTTATATTATGCACATCAACTTCTAAAAAATATGATTGTAGGTGACCCTGGGGAAACACTACAAGTTGGTAGAAAAGAAACAATATTTGATTTGTTTCAATGATAATGTGTGTTGGTTTACACAACCATTGCATCTTCATTTTGACATAGATGGCATGGTTTCTAGCTCTAAGTGGATCAACTAATTTGTGCTTGAAAAGGTTACTTCTGTGAATTAGCTAGGTGGTACTTACCAGGGTCACTTCTCTGAATTGCTCATGCATGTTGTATTCGTCCTGAAACCTTCAATTGGATCCTACATAACTACACAAAATTTATTCATTTTGTTGTCACTTGGAATCATGCCTAACCTTGTCTCAATTATAGATAGGGTTTCCATCACTAGCAAATTGTGATTTATCCAGGCATACCTATGACCTCTAACATAGAAGTAGAGATAATTCAAGGCTAGGTTGTGCAGCTGTCAATTTCTGATTTTGTTGAATCACTTGTTGTTAACTATGCCTTCAGGTTCTCCCAAATGATATTTTTAGTCACATAGCTTGATTCTTAACACACTAATGGTTCTGATAATTTGATGGAGATTGATGTACCACTACATTTTCCTCTTAGCAAGAAAATTTTATGTCAACATCCAAGGAATTACATGTTACAAAAATAAACATCTTATCAATTTACCCAGAACATTAAGGAAGAAACCATTCAAGTTTGATATTAATCCAAGATAACATCATTACAGGAACTCTACAATAATCAAACCTATCACATAACTACTCCTTTTTGGAGATAAATTCAATTCAAAAGAATATAATATCTACTCAAAATGACATGTATATTCATCTTATTTATAATATGAATTTCCTAACTCTATTAGCACACAACATTCCAATGGCTATCAACATGTTGAAAAATCCTCTACTTGTTAAAGTGAATAAAATTTCACGTACAATAGGCATTTCATCACATTGTTAGGATTCAACACACAACATTAGAGTCACTAAAATGAATTGAAATTTCTATGCCACACAATAAAAGTCATTGCATCAAGAAATTACCTTTGTTCGAGGGCCAATAAAACTCCCATATTGTTGTGGTGAGATTTGAATAGGGAAAAAGAGGTTCTAAAATGATGACTTGCCTATCCACCCAAGGATGGTGCTCTAAAACATTATGTTGTTTCCATATCATAGGAAAGAAAATTCAAGTTGAACAAGTGATCCATTCACCCTATATGGCATGCCTTTAGAATATGGACAAGCACATCAAGCCTCTCTCCTTTCATGTTATCAAATTGTTGATGGTCGAGAATCTCCCTTTGTCAACGACAAGGGTTATCCCTGGTAAGAAGTCCCAATTAAAACTCCCACCATTTGGAATAGGGAACTCATCCAAATTCTAGCTCGACAACCATTTATGGTTTTGTTTTACCGATTGCGACCTGGTCCACCGATGAAGATGAATGATGAATGATTATGAAAATGGAAGATGTAGATGAAGACTATATAAATGCATGAATGAAATCTAATATAATCTAAACCTATCCTATCCTAGCCAGCAACATATTATTCGTAACCAAATGAGAAACGATATGAAACTTACTCTACCAATAACTTCACCCATATAGTTGTAATAAAGAAATAAATTCAGATAACACATGCACATGGATATATAACTAGATTAGTCTAAATCACTATATCACATGCATTGACAACTTATATGCTCATGATATAAAATATGAGAAATAATAATAAAACTGCAAGAAAGACATTAATTGCATAAGGAAAGTCTATAATCAATCATTCTCTTACAACCTATGTGAACAACAAACATTTCACTAGAAGTAGTTCACAACAAACAACAATGCACACAAGTTGTTCTCTCTATCAAAATTTGGCTCTGATGGATTCTTAGTATTAGTAGCTTCAACAATAATACAACCAAGCTCCATGGAAAAATCCTCACTTTAGTTGACATTGTCTTCACAAATTAGTTAAAAAATTTACAATGTTTGAAGGCCAAAAATCCTGCCAAAAATCCCTTTCTTTGGGTAGGATTCTAGTATTTATTGAGGCTCAATATGAATCTTGACCTTTCGCCTACCTAATGACTTTTCGTTTACCACCCTTTGTCTTTATTCACTTTGTGATGATGAGAAACAAAAACAACAATTATATGTTGAATTTGTCTTCTAGCATTGGTGGGCCATCATAAATTTCAACCATACATACCCTGCACACTGTGAAGACTAGTCTCGACATGAGAACATATTTGTTATCCACGTTTGACAATCAATCGTCCTAGGGTTGAGATTTCCACTTCATCCATTTGCATTAGGTTTTCCTTGCTACTTTTCCATCACCGTGGTAGCTATTGTTATTGCTTCTTTGTTGTCCTTGGTTGTAGATCACATTACGGGGACATTGAGCACGACCTCTTCTTAGCATTGGTTATCTAGCACCCTTTAACCTACAACAAATGAGTGATCTCAGAGTAATCTCAAAATAAACTATTAAATTCAAGCATTTGATCCGATAAAGTTAAACACTAAGTAATTCAGATTTCGTGTAAACTTCCCTGAATCATATTGTTGGTCTCTCTACTCACAGTTGAGGTGTTGTATCCTCTAGGGGATGTCGACGAGGTGCCAGGTATGAACCTTGGAAAATGAAGAAATTCAATGAGAAATTTATCAAATCACATAGCTGTGAAGTTATAGATCTTGGAAGGATCTTTCCAACAGTATGACGAACATGCAAAATGGACACCCGAGTGAGAAGTTATGGTTCGAATAAAGAATGCAGTCTAGATAGGGTTCATGCCCCTGTTCCATAGTATTTTGTGAGGGCTACTTCTTCGATGTGTACAGGAGAAGTTTCTAGTAACTTCTACGATCAGTATTGGGACTAGAATTAATAACAGCTCCAGTAGCACCAACGATGTTTTCTCATAGGTCCCAACGTGCTTGTAATATTAACTACTTGGGGTGTGCCACTACAGTTCCTGGTATGTCGGTCGGTGAGTGTAGAAAAATGGATATCCTTCCAGATTCTTATTACATCGAAGTTGATAATTGATGCCCTACTAGATATCCAAATGATGAAAGTGTTTCTTATCGTTCTTAGTGCTTTTGTGACATCACATGCTTTCCAGAACTTCAATCACGATAACCTGAGCATTAAAATGATTCAATCATTCAAATTCCCTCACACATAGCTACTGATCATACTTTCCTTTCCGAGTATATATAACGAGCCCCAAATCGTGGTATTTTCCTTCAAGTAAATAATTTATAGTATGGGTTGGATTAATATGAACAACATCAGTTCCAAAACTCTTATCGATAAGCTCTGCGTCGTAGGTGATGGGGGATTTTCTTCCGTTGAAAGGATCAACGATCTTGAGGACATTGTTGGAATTCATGACCACAATTGCTTCGCTCTCATCACTGGAGTTTACATTAAGTGTTCTGATGTAAGAGCTGGGGTTAATGTTAAGTATTATGATCTGTGCGTTGGAGTTAATATTAAGTACTTCAATCTGATCGTTGGGTCATATATGTTTTCTTGTGTTGACTCGCAAGAGCTTTTACAACATTTTCCTAAGTTCCTGTGACAATCGTTCACATTGTCACAGGAAATCAGGAATACTCGATATTTCTTGGCTTTCAATTCCCACATAAGCATCTTGATTTTTTTCTAGAGAATTAATACAAATTGAAAGGTTAGGCTTTGGTGCTAGAGATATTGATTTTTATTTTTCAATTTTGGTGTGGATTTGTTATAGAAACTTTTCCACACACCATG
The DNA here is from genome assembly GCA_032191745.1 of Picea mariana. Classification (NCBI taxonomy): domain Eukaryota; kingdom Viridiplantae; phylum Streptophyta; class Pinopsida; order Pinales; family Pinaceae; genus Picea; species Picea mariana. The sequence continues at coordinate 90,602 of JASDQU010242225.1, forward strand.
CATCTTGTTTTGATGGCATTCCATTTTCTTATGCAGACTCAAATTCTCCATTTTTCTCATTCCAGAGTCATAAATTAAAATTTTTGTATATATACGCAGGCCATAGTTATACAACTCATGTATACGCAGGTTGCTCCATTACAACCCGCGTACATCAAGTTTTATGCTCAAAAATTAAAAAATATGTCGGGTTTCCACGCCATGTCATGATATCTATGATCCTTGACCTTCCATATACTGGAAACGCTCTGAATCGACCGTTCAAGTCCATTTCAAGGCTATAAATTGAGCCATATTGATGCAGGAGCATCGCGACTACCAAAGCCAGCGTGGAGCCAGCGCATGTATTTTTAAACACATGACATATAAGCTTGATAACTTTTTTAATTTTCATTAAGGATGAAGCGCCATATACTTCAATGAAACATTTATGAAGGAGCGCCTGTTGTATTGTATCAGACCTCGAGCCTTACGCTCTTGTCTGAATTAGATAGAAGGCATTTAATAGATTTAATGCAGGTAGATAGATGTTTAAGTCTAGATTAGACAGTTTTAGAGTCTGAGAGGGAAAACGGATATAGACACCCTCACTTGTACATTGTAAATTAATTCAGAATTCATTCATTCAGGAGCAAGAAGAGAGAGAAAGCAGAGAATTTTTGAAGAGCACCCATGTACAGATGTTTTTGAATTAATAGAAGAGAGCCTGTGATTCAAATTCATGTTTGGTGTTGTTTCTCTGTGTATGATGCTTATATGTTCATGAATTTTTTGGTTTCTGGTCATGCAATTGCTTTGAATATGCTGTGCATGTGATTTCAGAGGTTTTAACTGAAGTCTGAGAGAGAAGAGAATAAGTTTCAATTGTTTCTCTGTCTGAGCCAGGAGATTCCTGCATAGAGTGCAGTTGAATTCATTCGCATAGAGTGCCTTGATGAGGCTCGGCAGTTAAACCCTTATTCTCATTTACCTAGAAGTTGATTTGGGTTGGTAGAGTCGTGCAGGAGAAGTGCAGGCTGAATTTGAAGTCTCAGTGGCTGGTCTGAGCAAAGGAAGGCATAGACTGTTGTTTCCAGAAGCGCACAGAGTCTGGAAGACTCAACACTTTCAGAGTTGCTGAAGGTTGAGCACGAGCAGTGTGTGCAAGGTCTCTGAAGGAGTCAGATTTGACAAGCTCAGGAGGGATAGTTCCTTCATGACACTATGGAAACGGACCCAGTAGAAGGTTCGAATAGGACGGAGCTTTGGAGCGGAAGAATTCCTCAAGGAGGAGGGATCGACGGCCAGGTCTCGTAGGGGGAGATTTGCGAAGTCCTATTGACCGTTAGATCTTGGAGAAGTTGCACGAGATTTAGCCATTAGGCGCAGGAAGAAGTCTAAGAATCATCGGGATTTGGCTTATCGGGGTTCACAGAGGCAAGAATTTCACACTTGTTGAAATCGCGATTAGCGATTTCCCGATATAATCGGAGTCGTCGATCGCTACGGGGACACGTGGCATAGGATCCTGGGAAGTCGGGATTCGGCATTCGGGGTTTTCCAGTGCAAAGGGATTGCGACCTTTGAAATCGCGATCACACGATTCTCGATAGAAGAGAGAGAGAGAGAGAAGGTGACGTGGCAAGGAGGGAGCACACGTGCCATCGGATTTCAGTGTTCGGGGATTCGTGGTGCAAGTGAACTGCGACATCGCGTATACCGATTTTCCGATAGGGAAATCCCCGACAGGAACAGTGAGTGTTGACATTCAAACCCATCTGGGTTCAGTGTTTTGAGTAGCACGAGAATGTGCCCACAAGTTTCACGGAAATGAGAAACCCGATTTCCCGACAAGGTAAAGGGGAGATCGCAGAAGGAGATTTCTGTGGGTATTGAGAACTCCCGAAAGGAGTTGGAAGAGTAATTTGACTCTTCGGGCCTAAGTGAAAGAAGGTCTTGGTGAACATGGACGTGCCTCGGGTGGGCGTCTGCATCAGAGTGGTATCAGAGTGGGAGAAGAGTTCTCTTTGTTTTCAGTAGCAGAGAGAAGAAGAATTCACCATGCCGCCGAGAAGAGGTAGACAATCACCCAATCCAGAGGGGGAAAGGAAATTGTCCAGGGAAAGAGAAATGTCCAGAGAAAGAAGTAGCCAAGGATAGAATGTAGAGATGGAGAGGGAATTACAAAATCTTCGTGCCAGAGTGGAAGATATGGAGGCAGCGCAGAGACGCACAGCCAATACTAGGGATCTAAGTGACTCTGAAGGTGAAGCTGAAGCTGTACCACAAGGAGAGGTCACAGCAGAGGATGCATCAACTACGCGATTGATAAAAGCCATCGCTAGGATGAGTTCCAAGACAAAAATGGATATTCCAGCGTACGAAGGAAGCCTGGATGCAGAAGAGTTGCTGGACTGGATCAGGGCTCTTGATACCTACTTCGACTATGAAGATATCGAAGAGGATAAAAAGGTAAGGCATGTTGTCACTAAATTGAAGGGACATGCAGCATTATGATGGGACGAGCTTCAGGCAGACAGACGTTCCAAAGGAAAACAAAAGATCAAAAGCTGGGATAGAATGATTGCTAAGATGAAAGCAAAGTTCATCCCAAGGGATTACCAGATCACACTGTTCAGGCGAATGCAGAACCTGAGACAGAAGTTGATGACGATGAAGGAGTACACTGAAGAGTTCTACAAGCTCAATATCCGAGCAGGTCATCGGGAGAGTGATGATGAAAAGGTAGCCAGATATCTGAATGGTCTGAGATATGACATTCAGGATGAATTAAGCATGGTAACTATTAGAACTGTTGAGGATGCTTACCAGATGGCTCTGAAAGCCGAGGAGAAGATGAGCCGTAAGAAAGGACAGCGAGGGCGAGGCGGAAGTCAGACCAGAGGCAAGGCGATTGTCCAGGAGAAATATCAGAAGCCCAAGGAGGAATGGAAGAAACCTCAGGGTAAGACTGAAAGAGGTGGAACCTCATAGCGAGGACAGCAAATATGCCGAGCCGAGGAGACAGCATACAGAGCAGGGTGGTGGATATGCTGATGCAAACACTTTTCCTCGTACCAGAGGAAGAGGAAGAGGCCGAGGAGGATTCATCACATGTTTTACATGTGGGAAGGATGGACATAAAGCCATTGATTGTCCAGATAGGAAAATGAACAGAGGATAAGCTCACATCGCTGAAGCGCAGAGGCGTGATGTTGAGAACAAAGACACCGAAGTAGGGAGATCACTGACGGTTCATAAAGCTCTTTTGACACCTGAGAAGGAGGTGGAAGACACAGCTCAGAGGAGCCGACTGTTCAGGACCACGTGCAAGACCAAGGGCTGGAAATGCAAGGTCATCGTGGATAGCGGAAGCACTGATAATCTCGTTTCGACCGAGATGGTGGAGAAATTAGAGCTGGAGACGACTGATCACCCGAGTCCATACAAAGTATCATGGCTACAGAAGGGACATCAGGTGAGTGTCACTAAACAATGTTTGGTTGAATTTAAAATGGGTGAATATAAGGATAAAGTCCTATGTGATGTCATTCCCATGGATGTCTGTCATGTATTGATGGATAGACCATGGCAATATGATCGAAATGTGGTTCATGACGGGAGGATGAACACATATACTTTAGAGAAGGATGGGATGACACACAAATTGCTTCCGATAAAGGATAAAGAGGTGAAGCCGGAAGTAAGCAGTACCATACTTCTCATGAGTGGGAAAGAGCTTCTCACAGAGATGGAGAAGAAGGAAGATCCACAATTCTTTGTGGTCAGGAAACCGAGAATTGTCCTGATTAGCACAAGAGTGGATGATCTACCAGATGAGATTCAGGAACTGCTAGGAGAATTCGCTGACATCATCGTGGACGAACTACCTCGTTCATTGCCACCGATGAGGAGTGTGAGTCATCACATCGATCTCATACCAGGAGCTAGTTTGCCGAATAAAGCTGTGTACAGGTTAATGCCGCAGGAAAATGAGGAGGTCAAGAACCAGGTCCAGGATTTTCTGGATAAAGGACTGGTCAGAGAAAGCCTGAGTCCGTGTGCTATTCCGACAGTACTTAGTCCAAATAAGGATGGAGGTTGGAGAATGTGCACTGACTCTAGAGCGATCAACAAAATCACCATCAGGTACAGATTTCCACTGCCGAGAATGGATGATCTGATGGATTGCCTGAGTGGGGAAAATTATTTTTTGAAGATTGATCTGAAGAGCGGATATCACCAGATTCGCATGAGGGAAGGTGATGAATGGAAGACAGCATTCAAGACAAATGAAGGTTTGTACGAATGGTTGGTCATGCCGTTTGGTTTGACAAACGCGCCGAGCACATTCATGAGACTGATGAATGAGATCCTGAAAGAATTCATTGGGAAGTTTGTAGTCGTATATCTGGATGATATATTGATTTTCAGCAAGACGAAGGCTGAACATTTGAGGCATTTAGCCATTGTGATGAGGAAGCTACAGCAGGAGAAGCTGTTGATAAACATGAAGAAATCTTCATTCATGCAGACAGAGCTCATTTATTTGGGTTTTGTTATTTCAACGAATGAATTGAAAATGGATCCAAGTAAGGTGGAAGTGATCAAGAATTGGCCATCACCCAGGAATGTTTTCGAGGTGAGGAGTTTTCATGGTTTGGCTAGTTTCTAAAAGAAATTCATTAGGAATTTTAGTGGAATTAGCACAGCGATGATGGACACGGTGAAGAAGCGACATAAAACTTTTCATTGGACAGCAGAGGCTGAGAAGAGCTTCAATCTGTTGAAGCGGAAGATCACGGAACGACCAGTGTTGGTGTTACCGGATTTCCAGAAGACATTTCAAGTGAAATGTGATGCAAGTGGATATGCCATAGGAGCGGTCTTGAGTCAGGAGGACAGACTAGTCGCATATTTCAGTGAGAAGCTTGATGAAGAAAAGTTGAAGTACTCAACGTATGATAAGGAATTTTATGCTATCATACAGGCATTAAAGAAGTGGAGGCATTACTTGATACCCAAGGAATTTGTTCTATACAGCGATAATCATGCATTGCAGTTTATAAGTCAACAAGATAAGTTGAACCAGAAACATGCAAAATGGGTAGAGTACATGCAGAATTTCACGTTTGTGATCAAACACATTTCAGGGACTGCTAACAAAGTGGCTGACGCTTTGAGCAGGAAATGTTTGTTGCTGCAGGAATTTCGAGTCAAAACCTTGGGTTTTGAAAATCTTAAAGACATGTATGCAGGTGATGCAAATTTTGCAGAGGCATATGAGGCAGCTGAGAATCCAGTTCTCAGAGACAGAAGCCCATGGATGGATTACATGATTCAGAATGGACTGTTGTTCAGAGGCAACCAGTTATGCATTCCAAATTGCTCCATGAGGGAGAACCTGCTAAAGGAGAAGCACAGTGATGGGTTAGCAGGGCACTTTGGCCACGATAAGACGTTCGCAAAGTTGAGCGAATCATACTTTTGGCCAGGAATGTGAGCAGATGTTAAAATATTTGTTGACAGATGCAGGATTTGTCAACATTCGAAAGGCAGAAAGCAGAACGTCGGTTTTTATCAGCCGTTTCCTATACCTTAGAGGCCATGGGAGGCAGTTAGCATGGATTTTGTTCTAGGATTGCCGCGAACGCAAAGAGGGGTTGATTCCATCTTTGTGGTGGTGGACAGGTTTTCGAAGATGGCACATTTTATTCTGTGTCAGAAGACCAGCGATGCGACCCACATCGCAAACTTGTTTTTCAAAGAGATTGTTAGACTTCATGGATTGCCGAGAAGTATAGTCTCGGACAGGGATACCAAATTCATAGGTCATTTTTGGAGGACGCTATGGAAAAATCTAGGAACTAACTTGATGTTTAGTTCAGCATATCATCCGCAGACGGATGGGCAAACCGAGGTGGTCAATAGGAGTCTGGGAGACTTGTTGAGAAGCCTGGTGACAGATAACCATAGCAGCTAGGACAACATTTTGCCACAGGCAGACTTTGCATACAATGATTCAGTGAATCGAAGTACAGGCAAAATTCCATTTCAGATTGTGTATGGGGCACAACCAAGGGGAGTTTCTGAACTCAGGGAGTCAAAACAGGCTATGACTAGAAGTGCGAGCGTAGAAGATTTCACTGAGGCGATGAAGGAACTTCACGGCAGGGTGAAGCAACGACTGATGGATTCAAATCAGGAGTACAAACGCAGAGCAGATCAACATCGGAAACAACTTCGGTTCGAAGTTGGGGATCTTGTTCTAGTACACTTGAGGAAGGAAAGGTTCCCAAGGGGAACATATAACAAGATCAAAATGAAAAATATCGGGCCGTGCAGAGTCCTGAAGAAATTTGGAGAGAATGCATACGAGATTGAGTTGTCGGATGGCATCGGGATATCTCCGATATTTAATATTTCGGATTTATACCCATACAGGGCTGGAGAAGCATAAACTGGAACTGAAGAAATAGTGGTCCAGTGGCAGAAGCAATTACCAGTCGCATAGAAGCCGCAGATGGAGTGCATATTGGACAAACGAGTGGGTAAGAGGACCAGGCGGAAGGAATACTTTGAATACCGGGTCAAATGGAAGAACCACCCAGTGGAGGCTGCCAGATGGGAGACAGAAGCAGTGATATAGAAGCATGGGCAGACCATGCAAGAGCTCATGGACAGAAGCCCATGAAATTTTTCTAGCCGAGGAGTATGATGCAGGAGCATCGCGACTACCAAAGCCAGCGTGGAGCCAGCGCATGTTTTTTTAAACACATGACATATAAGCTTGATAACTTTTTGAATTTTCATTAAGGATGAAGCGCCATATCCTTCAATGAAACATTTATGAAGGAGTGCCTGTTGTATTGTATCAGACCTCGAGCCTTACGCTCTTGTCTAAATTAGATAGAAGGCATTTAATAGATTTAATGCAGGTAGATAGATGTTTAAGTCTAGATTAGACAGTTTTAGAGTCTGAGAGGGAAAACGGATATAGACACCCTCACTTGTACATTGTAAATTAATTCAGAATTCATTCATTCAGGAGCAAGAAGAGAGAGCAAGCAGAGAATTTGTGAAGAGCACCCATGTACAGATGTTTTTGAATTAATAGAAGAGAGCCTGTGATTCAAATTCATGTTTGGTGTTGTTTCTCTGTGTATGATGTTTATATGTTCATGAATGTTTTGGTTTCTGGTCATGCAATTGCTTTGAATATGTTGTGCATGTGATTTCAGAGGTTTTAATTGAAGTATGAGAGAGAAGAGAATAAGTTTCAATTGTTTCTCTGTCTGAGCCAGGAGATTCCTGCATAGAGTGCAGTTGAATTCATCCGCATAGAGTGTGTTGATGAGGCTCGGCAGTTAAACCCTTATTCTCATTTTCCCAGAAGTTGATTTGGGTTGGTAGAGTCGTGCAGGAGAAGTGCAGGCTGAATTTGAAGTCTCAATGGTTGGTCTGAGCAAAGGAAGGCATAGACTGTTGTTTCCAGAAGTGCACAGAGTCTGGAAGACTCAACACTTTCAGAGTTGTTGAAGGTTGAGCACGATCAATGTGTGCAAGGTCTCTAAAGGAGTCAGAGTTGACAAGCTCAGGAGGGATAGTTCCTTCGTGACACTGTGGAAATGGACCCGGTAGAAGGTTCGAACAGGACGGAGCTTTGGAGCGAAAGAATTCCTCAAGGAGGAGGGATCGACGGCCAGGTCTCGCAGGGGGAGATTTGTGAAGTCCTGCTGACCGTTAGATCTTGGAGAAGTTGCGCGGGATTTAGCCATTAAGCGCAGGAAGAAGTCTAAGAATTATCGGGATTCATCTTATCGGGGTTCGCGGAGGCAAGAATTTCACACTTGTTGAAATCGCGATTAGCGATTTCCCGATATAATCGGAGCCGTTGATTGCTATGGGGACACGTGGCATAGGATCTCGGGAAGTCGGGATTCGGCATTCGGGGTTTTTCAGTGCAAAGGGATTGCAACCTTTGAAATCGTGATCACGTGATTCCCGATAGAAGAGAGAGAGAGAGAGAAGGTGATGTGACAAGGAGGGAGCACACGTGCCATCGGAGTTCAGGGTTCGGGGATTCGTGGTGTAAGTGAACCGCGACATCGCGTATACCGATTTCTCGATAGGGAAATCCCCGACAGGAACGGTGAGCATTGACATTCAAACCCATCAGGGTTCGGGGTTTTGAGTAGCACGAGAACGTGCCCACAAGTTTCACAGAAATGCGAAACCCGATTTCTCGACAAGGTAAAGGGGAGATCGCGGAAGGAGATTTATGTGGGTATTGAGAACTCCCAAAAGGAGTTGGAAGAGTAATTTGACTCTTCGGGCCTGAGTGAAAGAAGGTCCTGGTGAACATGGACGTGCCTCGGGTGGGCGTCTGCGTCACATATACAAGCCTTGAATAATTCATCATTGAGAGCAAAGACACTATGGAGAAATTTCTCCTCATATTGAGTCTGCATCCCTTTGTCCTTGAAAGTATGAACTTCTTTTGTGTTCAACCCCCAATCTCTTCCTATCTTGAGAAGGATAAACTCAATTACTCCTACTACTTGTGAGCTTTCCTTTATGGAGCATTGAAGTGGTGAAGGCCCAGGTGGAGGGACTTAGTTTCTTGATTCCGATAGGTGTCAATACATAAGTTTGTCACCTATGTACTTATGTTGATTAAATTAATAGAAATACTCTTTTCTCCTCCATTATATGTTGCAAATATTTGTATTACTTTCCATGGGTATATTGTTATACATGTTAGTGGATTATGCTAGTTTATATGCTAACGTTTCATATAGTTTCCATATGCTTGTGTATATTGAATGTTGAGAACAAGTTACATGTAGATAATGTTTAAATGTTTCCCAAGCTTTAAATAAGCTACTTCTAATGTTTCCCCCTCACACCGTTCATGAATAAACTTGCATAACTCCTTGTTGGGTTTGCTATCAACAATCAAAAGATCTTTCCACAAGTTCTCCACTTTATCAAACTTTCCTTCATCGTCGACCTAGTTTACCTGCGCTTTAGGGAAAAAATTTGATCAAAACCCTCGACCCTCAACAATTTTGTGAGACGTTGAAAGGGAGAGTCGTCGACAACGCCGAAGTCTGCAATAAAACCATTTTGTAACCCTAGGTAATATCGTTCCATAACCATGGAATCTTATGATGAAATTGGATCGAATGCCCAACCATTGAAGATGGCTAGTGAAGGTCTAATCGCAGGCCTGGTAAGATAGACATGAAAGGCGTGCACTCATTTATAACCATTCCTTGAAGATAGTCCACGGATCAAGATCAATGAGGAACCGTACATAATACTTCCAACATAAAGTTCCTTAAACTTCTGTGGTGTATAACATTAAACTACCTTGCATTTTGGATGACAATCTAGTGCAAAATGGGTCTCTTGCAGTGATATTGAAGAAGTTCCTCTTAAGTTTTCTAATGGCTTCAACAAAATAACTTTCATCTTCTCCGATGGCTTCGACAATTTTTATCTCATTGGTTCCAATGAACAACGACACACTTCTTGTTAAATTTTCCATGGTTTCAACGAGGTTAGTCTTAATAGTTGCGTGCTTTGGTTATGCCAATATGTTAGAGGTCATGAGATTTTGGGATATAAATATTTTGGGAAAGGGGACAAAGTGGAGGGGGTAGCATGGGCTATGGGTCCTCCCCTCCACGTAAGCTTGAAGTCTTTCCTACTATGCCCATATAGACTCCAACATCCTTTAAAGAAGAACTTTTTAAAACATGTCTTTTGAAAACTTTTCATGAATATGTTTACACCGCTTTAACATGACACCGTTTTAACATGAAACCGTTCATCAAAATCCCCTTTTAATTATTATTTCATTTTTAACTTTAAATAAAAATAATTTAAATTTAAAACATTATTGACATAATAAAAGTGTTCCAACTAAAGCAACCTCGTGTGGAGGGGTCAACAGAAAATGCGAACCTTTGCTAACATTGTTGGAGGAGATTTTAAATGCCCATAACTCTCTCACATGACATCCACTTGGAGTACCATATTTTGTGTCATGAAGAACATGGAGAGGCTCTTCTAGCGAGCCCACTAACCGAGCCATACAAACATTTAACCGGTGTAACGATTGTCGAGGTTGTTTTGAGCGAGAACTCCCTGGTGATGGTTTTGATACTTTCGAGCATCAGACTTCGATTATGTGAGTTGCGTTGGAATCCTAATGCCAAAAATCATATGACCAACCTATTTTGGGGATAAAAAATTCACTTTGAAGGACGCCGAAAATTTGCGTTCAAAGGCATTTTTTAATGAAATTTTAGGTCCCGATTTGGTCGCTGCTTCGCCCAAATTAAATTCGGCTTGATCTTGTGTTATCTATGCTATACATGCTCTTAGTTCATCCATTGTAGCTTAGGGATCGTGTTAGTTTTTAAAAATACTTGGATCTGGCCCAAAGTAGTCATATATGGAAGATCTTCTCTTTGAGAGGGTGATAGGGAAGAGGATAAGCTACTAGGAAACTTTAGGACACTACAAGAACAAAGGAAAAAATCAACTAAAGGAGAAAATGGGTTCTATCCCTAGTGGAGTCGTCAATTATGTTACGGGAAAAAACCCTTATGTGGAAATGAAATCTCCCCCCTCGGATCTACCTTTGATCTAAGATAGATAGCCGATAGATAATATTATCATCCTATATCTAATTAGATATTTTCATTTTACACTAAAGATAATAGAGGTGTACCTTATTAAATGACGATATTCCTTACATGTCTAGCTAACACAACTCCAGAGATCTAGCTTTGATTCTTGTGATCCATTTCCTGCACACAAATGACAATTGAATACCAATCTACGAATCTTTTTAAGTGTTAAATAAACACGAATTCAAACATAGCTACTTCATTCAATAATGAACCACAAATCATATAATCGAAAAGAAAATCATTGAAGGGGGAAAGTAACATTTGATATATATCGATAAAAATAAAGAACCTTACATCAAGCTTGAATCCTTTAATTCTTATGTTGCAGTCCTCTTTGGCTCCTTGCTTTAGTTCTTCCTTTTTCTCTCACTCTTTTAAAATTTCAGCAACATAAACTTGCTCCCAATTCTTCCTTCTTCTTTCCTTGGCTAAACCTCTCTATATAGATCAGAGAAAAAGGTTTTGGATGAGTCTTCTAGGTGTCTCAACTCATGCTTATCTCATGAAGAACTCAAAATCTGACTGAGTTTACGAGGTATCTTAGTGAGATCACAACTCATCCCATCGCCTATTTCCTCGAGCATGTCAAAAACTGGTTTTTCGATCATGTTGTGGGTCATAAGTAGCTCATCTAGAAACTAGTCATGAGTTTTCAAAGAGGTTACCAATGACACCCCTCAAAATTGGTCAATTGCAAAGGAAAAATATGTGTTTCATCTTGACATTTCAGATGGGTTCTCTATGTGCCCCTAGGGTGGAAAATATAGCTATAACAAGGGGGAAACCTCATAATCGAGCAAGAATAAATAATAGAGTAAGATCAAGTATTTTTTGTGCCACAAGAGTGTTCATTATGCATCTCAATGTCTAGAGAATAAGGGTAAGAGTAATTCATAGCAGGTAGCAGCATCAACAAAAACTCAAGTGGATGAGTTGGAAGCGGAGTTTGAAGAATTCACACTAGTCTCTTGCATTTATACCAACAAAGTCATAAGGAGTGCATGGTACATGGACAATGGTGCGTCATGTCATATGAAAAAGGCACATGAGCTATTAAACAGTCTAACGGATAAGGATTCAAGGATCTATGTGGATCTTGGTGATGATGCCAAGTATGCAGTAAAGGGAGAGGGAACAATATTGTTCCATCTTGAGTCAGGGGATTTGTTTGAGGCCACATACATGCTATATGTACCTAGACTGAAGAATAATTTTCTCTTATTCTCAGTTATGGAGGACATGTGCTTTTCCATCACATTCAAGAAAGGGAAAGTACGCATACGTCTAGAGGGAGCTAGCCTAGACACAATAGTGAGCATTGGGGTTAGAGATGAAAAGTTATACAAGTTGAAGGGAAATCATGTTCAAATAGCCTTGGTACATGATAGTGACAACTTGTGCAAGTTATGACACAAAAGGATGGGACACTTGCACTATAGGGCGTTGTTGATTCTGAGGGAGGTTGTCACTGGTATTCCAAATTTCAATGTCGAGCAGTAGGGCGCATGCAAAGGGTGTGCACTTGGAAATAATTCCAATGCTACTTTTCTGAGCAGTGAGAGTAGGTCCAAAGGGATATTGGATATTATACATTCATATGTGAATGGATCGATGCCAAAGGCATCAATGCAGAGAGCATTATACTACGTGGCATCCATTGATGACTTTTCTAAGACAACATGGATCTTATTTATTAAGATTAATGATGAAGTATTCAATCAGCTCTGAGAGTTCAAGGCTCGAGTGGAGAACCACATAGGAAAGAGAATCAAGGTATTGATGTTAGATAATGGGGGAGAGTACACCTCCAATGACTTCAAGGATTTCTGCAAGGAGGTAGGGATCAAGAGGGAGTTGACAATCTCATACAACCCTTAGAAGAATGGGGTTGCATAGAGAAAGAATTGATCCATCATCGGTTCTTCTAGGGCTATGGTGCATGATCATCATCTACCTATGTTCCTTTGGGAAAAGGAATGTAACATGATAGTATATGTGCAAAACAAGAGTCCTCATAGGATATTTGGGGATAATAATAATGAGGAAGCATTCACATGAGTGAAACCATATATAGGAAATTTCAAGATGTTTATTGTTCAGTATACATCCATGTTCCTGTGGAGAAGAGGAAAAAGATTGAGCCTTCAGAAGAGAAGGACACATTTATAGGGTACAACGAAACATTAAAGGATTATAGGATCTTCATACTAGCGTAGAGGAAGACAATTGTGAGAAAATATGCTAAATTTGAGGAGAAATTGGAATCTAGGAAGTCTCATGAGTTACCACCAGTGGAAAAGGACAAAGAGCAAGAGGATCTGAAGGGAGAATAACATTCAGAGGCTTCTAGCTCAAGGATTCAACCTTCAGGTGGGGAGGAGGAGCTATCTCCTTCCATTTCTGATAGGAAACCCATGTAGATTTTAACCTTGTACAATAAATTACTACAAATGAATTCTTAATAAAAACAAAAAAGACACAATGGCGCACACACACACACACATTACACAAAGAGTTTTACCCTAGAAACCCAAATCAGGAAAACCAACAACCTATTTAGAGTCACACCTCTAATATTCTATTCATTGTATCTTTTCATTGTTTACAATATGTAATATATATTAGATCTTATGACATACAAACCCCTAATCCATTGACCTGGATTAGTCAACAACCCTAATTCCTTAACAAAAATTAGAAAACCATCGACGAAAACCATATGATGAAAAAAAGGCCAAAAAATAGACGCAAAAATTTCCATTTTTTAGGGGGGGTGGGGCATTTCATAGTCCACAATATAGGGAACAATTTCCCACAAATCCTCTACACCAAGAGAACTTCTCAGTGCTCACAATTTTTTGTTAATGAATCTACAACATTCTTCAAAGTGTCCACCTTCATCAACAACACTTTATTTTATTCAACCATGTCTCTCACAAAGTGATATTGAACATCAATATGCTTTGTCTTTGAATGATAAGTCGGGTTCTTTGCTTGGAATATTGAACTCTGAATATCACAATATATCCTTACATCTTGTTCTACCAACCCAATACCTGAACACAATATATGTAACTATACTGCTTCCTTGCTTGCATGAGTGGCTCCCATGTATTCAATGTCTATAGTTGAGAGTGCCACTACAGACTGTCTTTTTCTCATCCAATTGATTGCTCCTCCAAATATTAAACACATTCCCACTTGTAGATCTTCTGTGATCTAGATCTCCAGCCCAGTCTACATCAACAACATATATGCCCAACACTCTATCAAATCATGTTCTTCCTTGGTAGTTCAATCCATAACTAGTAGTGCCATGCAAATACCTGAAAACCCTATTTACTATTGTCCAATGCTCCTTCCCTAGTTTTGACATATATCTACTCAAAACTCCCAATGTATGTGCAATTTCTGGTCTAGTACAGACCATTGCATACACCGAAATACCAACCACACTTGCATATGGAACACGAGACATGTCCTCTTCCTCTTCATGTGTCTCAGGACACTGATCCACATATAAATTTACACCTATAGGAATAGGGACTTTGACCGGTTTACATTCCTTCATATTAAACCTCTACAATATTGTCTCGACATATTTCCTCTGATTTAACTAGAGTTTCTTGTTTTCCCGATCTCTTTTAATTTCCACACCCAAAATGAAATTTGCAGAACCAAGATCCTTCATGTCAAATTTAGAGGACAACTAAGTTTTGACATCCTAGATAATCTCTTTGTCATTTCCTATCAACAACATATCATCCACATACAAGACCAAATAAATAAAATTATCATCGATTAATTTAAAAAACACACAATGATTCGATTTTCTCCTTATGAAGCCAAGTCTCAACATATAAGTATCAAATTTTTGATATCACATCCTTAGTGATTGCTTTAACCTATACATGGAAATTTTCAGCTTGCATACCAACTCTTTCTTTCCCTTCACAACAAATCCTTTTGCCTGCTTCATGTAGATTTCTTCTTCCAAATCCCCATGTAGGAATGTTGACTTCATATCCATCTGTTATACTTCAAAATCAAATGCACCATCAATATATTAAAATAAATCTAATTGAAGTTAACTTGGAAACATGAGAAAAAATCTCACCAAATTCAATTCTCTATACGTCGAAATAACCTTTTTCTACTAACCAAGCTTTGTATTTCTCCACTTTGCCTTCTTCATTCAAATTCTTCTTAAACACTCATTTATTTCCAATGGGATTCTTTCATTTAGAAACTCCATTAGATCCCAAGCCTCAATCTTGTCCAAGGTTTCCATTTCTTCAACCATGTCCTTTTTCCAGATTTTTCCATCCTCTGAATCCACTGCCTCTCTAACAGTTCAAGGATCATTATCAGTTATAGACAAAGCAAAATTTGAATGAAATTCAAGTGGATTATACCTTTCCAATTGTCTTCTTTCCCAAACTGATCTCCTCAATATTGGATTATGAGTATCTTCTTATTCTTATTCTTGTTATTTTATAGAGTCGGATTCATCATTCTTCAACTCAAACTCTATTTTCGTTGGTTCTTCCTTCCTTGATAGGACTTCCTATTTGACAACAACTTTGATTTCTCTAAATACCACATCTTAGCTATACACTACCTTCTTACATTCTAGGTTCCAAATTTTATACCCTTTCAAACCATTTTTATACCCAACAAAGATACACTTTTCATCCTTTTTATCTAGCTTACTCATGTTTTCCTTTGGAATGCAAACATAGGCATCACAACCAAATAACCTGAGATGTCTCAGAGATGGTTTCTTACCAATCCATACCTCACATAGAGTCTTCTCATATAATGTCGATGAGAGAGATCGATTGAATAGGTAACATGCAGTACCCACTCCATCTTCCCAAAATTCTTGTCCTAACCTGACACCACTGAGCATGCACTTTATTTTTCCCATCAATTTCATGTTCATCCTTTCTCCAACTCCATTCTGTTGAGGTGTAAATGGAGTAGTCTTCTGCCTTGCTATACCACACTTCTTACAAAATTATTCAAATTAATTTTCCTAGAACTCTCGCCCATTATCTACCCTCAACACCTTAATTATTTTCTTTGTTTGATTCTATGCAAGAGCCTTAAACTGTTTAAACCTATGAAAGACTTCATATTTCTTCCTAAGGAAGTAAATCCATGTATTCCTTGAGAAGTCATCTATAAATGAGACATAGTATGATCTGAATTTATGAGAGAAACATAATGAAACCATATATTTATAATGTTAACATAGAGACATAGTGAACAATAACATATATATGATAAAACTTGACTTATATTAAATAAGAATTATGTTGAAAACTGTAAATTGCAAACTGAAAACATGCTTGCTAGAATGGTGGAAGCTTATATCTGAGAAGAGATGTGACGACTATGCTCATTCACAAGAAGATGAGTAAAATAAGGCTCTAAAGGCCTTTTTACAATAAACATGAATTCCAAAACCCTATACATCCCAAGAACCTAACCCTAAGATACAAAGCACCAAGATTCATGTGGGCCCCACTGGGGTAAGTTAGTACATCAACTTTCTGGGGTCGTAACTTTTGCATACGATCTCCGTTTAGAGCACATGATAGCTCATTGGAAAAGTATTGACAAGGATCTTCATTTAGGGGGATCAATTAAAGCCTTTGGAGATCATTGAGGTGCTTGATAGGAAAAAACGTCATTAGGGCCCTCAAAATCGCTCTGGAAGTTCATGAACCGAAAAACTACTAAAAATAGTAAGTTGCCAAAAAATAATTTTGAGCTAGTTGGATGGCCACCAATATCCTCCTGTATCAATCCTCCCCCATTAGGAATCAATGGTCTCCATTTCGTTGAGTTCCCTGTAAGGTCGATCATGGAGGGCCAAACGAGTTCTGGTGAAGGATGGGAGAATGGGGAGTGAAGCCCCCAACGAGCTAACTTTCCAGCTTTAACTGCATGCGCCTAGGTCAAAACATGTCTCCCTGGAGCTGCATGCACTCCATTTAGCATTTGTTCCCTTTCCCAGGAACTTAGGATAACTGTATTTATTTTCCCCCACTTTGATATTTTTTATTTTTCAGGAATATATTATAATATTCCCTTGGGTTAAGCCCTCTATCTTAGCCCCTCTTTCCTAGCCTCTCAGTCCCATCCCTTTCCCTACCTGATGGAGCTTCATCCCCCATCACTCTTTCTTCATGGTCGGTCTACACACAACGATGTATTTTATTAATAATTTTCATAATTACATATACAAAATTAGGCCCACCGACCTTAACATCTAGGCTCTTCATCCTAATAAACACATAAGCTTACCAGCTTGTAATTACTTGGTTCACCAGCCTACAAAACATGTTACAATTCATAAATACAATTGGGGCTCGTCCTTGGGGATATTACAGAATTTCACATTATTTATTATGACCTTCACCCATCATTTTATTATTATTAATTTCTTCATTTGCAGGTGTTATATCATATTTCTTGCTTTCTCCATATCTCTCTATGAGATATTCTGCCTTTTGGACCTTATCTTTCTAATTGTGTTTTTGGAGATTTGTCATCTCCTTTATTCTTCCAACTTTTATTAGGCTTTCTCACTGACTTGAATGATTTTTTTAAGGATTGAATTTTTGAACTCCTCCAGTTTTGGGATTTGTGCCCAAACCTATCACAGTTGTAACATCTCATTGTATGCCAAAATTTTGATGTGTGCCCAAAAAAATTGCATCTCCAACATCTAATTGAGTTTTTGGATTTTCCTGCATATCCTTTCTCTAGTTTCTTATAGTCCATTGCTTTATGGACAAAGTTTTGACAAGAAAATAAATAGCCATTGAAGGTGTTTCGATTCTTGAATTTATTTTGGCTTGAGAGATCTATCTTTTGATTTTATTCTTCATTTTTACTTCTATATCGTCCTTCCTTAACAAAGTTCATGGCTTGTAATTGGTTTGTGATTGCACCGTTTCCTTTTAAGAAGGATGATCCTTTCCCATGTTTGTAAATGGTGCTCCACTTGTCACTGACTTCTTTCTTATTATATCCAAGACCAGTTTTGTCATTAGATGATCTTTTATTGTTCCAAATCTTATCTAGAATAGCTGAGCTATTCTGGAAATTGACAATTTTATTTGTCTTTTCATTCATCTTTTTGAGATTGACTATTTCTAATTTCAACATGTGATATGATTATTCCCTTTTTGATGATTGCATCCTATGGGCTTCTTCATTTTTATTGGCCTCCTTGAGTTGAATATTTAGATTTGCATTATTGTATTCATTTATCTTCTTAAGGTTGATCATTTCTGATTTCAACTTGTGACATGCCTCTTCCTTTTTAGTCAACTGAATTTTCGAGGCTACTTCCACTTCCTTATCATGTTCAAGTTGAGTCTTTAGATTGATGACTATTTCTTCTGTTTCATCAAATACTTTTTTCCATTTAACAATTTTGTCAAATGTCTTCAATTCTTCCATATCTTTTGTTAGATCAAAAACTTTAGTTTTCAATATTTTGATTTCTTCCTCGTATTCTACTTGAATCATTTTAAGGTTGATGGATTCTAATTCAAATATTTGGCATGATTCTTCCTTTTTAGTTATTTTTATCTTATGGGTTTATTCCTTTTTCTTAGCTTCTTCAATTTGAGTCATTAGATCTACATTAGTACTTTCATTTATCTTTTTGAAGTTGATGATTTCCAATTCCAACATGTGGTAAGAATTTTCTTTCCTAGTTAACTGGATCTTTAGGATTTCTTCACTTTATTTAGTTTCCTCAAGTTGAGTTTTTAGACTGTTAACCAATTCTTCTGTTTCTTTTAGTACTTATTTTATTTAATTTTCATGTGTCTTTAATTCTTCTATTTCCTTTATCAGATGATTAACTTCAATCTTCAATCTTCTGATCTCTATTTCTTTGTCTTCTGGCTTAAATCTCTATTCAAACTCTTCATGGATAGATTGATCTAACTATTGAAGTAGCAACATGTCTTTCTGTTGAATTTTCTCCAACTCTTCTAGAGTGCACATAGTTGTGTACTCAATATTTTCAATAGCCTCCATATGAACTTTAATATGTATGTCATTTCCTCATTCCATACGAATCTCTTCTATTGCAATTGTAACATCATTCTTATGATTATGTAATTTTTCTTTAGTGATTACTGAGTTATGCCTCAATTCCTTGATGAGGTTATCTTCTTCATTGCTAACTGAGTTTTGCATAAAAACCTTCATTTCATCCTGATTAGAAATCTCTTTCTCTATATTTTGTTCTTCAATCTGATTGGAATTCTCCTTTTCTTTATCTTGTTCCTTATCTTGATAAGAATTCTCTTCTTCTGAGTTTTGTTCTTTATTCTGACAGGAATCCTCTTTATCTAAGTCTTTTTCCTTACTTTGATAGGATTTCTCTTCTTCTTGTGCTTTATTCTGATAACAATTTTCTAGCTGGAGCCATAATTCTTTAACAGATTTGTAGTGCCTCATATTTTCTTTGACTTGGTATGACAATCCATCTTGGATTGCTTTTAAGGCTAATGGTCGATTGCATCTTGATGTTGAAGTGATTTTCAAAAATCACAAAAAAAATTGAAAAAAAGACATGCTTTCTTGACTGCTTGAAGGAGTTGTTACTCATCATAAACATCATGACGTTTGTTGTTACACATAAACCTTTTCATAGACCCATTTGCGTCATGAATGTCTTCCTCCATTTCTCCTTCAAAGCAGATTGGTCATCCCTGTGTTGAAGCCCATATTCCATTGAATTATCCTTCATGACTTCACATACGCCTATATTTTTGAGTTGCATACATCTCTTTAGCTTTTTCAGTTCAATTTTCCTTGTCAATAAAACTATCCAACTCCCTTTCCATGACTACATTGCCTTGCCATACACATTGTTACTACTGAGATATTTTCATTTATAGTCCTACCACTCTTTTTATCAGAACTCACGTTGACTGAGGTGGGATTCCTTAAGGCCCACATTTCAACAAGTCTTTCCCCATCGACCTCAACACCTTATCTGGGATATAGACTAGAGTCCATTTTGAGTACCTGGAGGCTTGCATGCCTTAATGGCAAGTTCTCTCGCTGACAATCATGGGAATACATCAATGTCACTTGATCGCCAGATCTTGCAAGTGGCTTGACATTAACTCATTCAGTCGCACTTTGCAAGATGTACTCGGGTACCTTAACACTCATTGACATCAATGATGAGTTGCCTCACATTGGTTAATGACATTCATCATTTGTCGGTAATCCAATGACTTCTTTTCATGCTCAACATTGACACATTCATTTGCATGATTAGAATTGTACCATCAGGTTTAGCAGTGGGTGAAGACTATACACTTTTTATGACTCTATCAACAGTTACAGCAACATGACTTCATCTATACGAAGTACCACAGTTCCACTTTCATACTTTCTCTTTTCCATGATTCATTCAGCAACAGTTCAAATTCCTCCACTCCACATTCTCTGATCCAGCAGACAACAGTCGCCGCTACAGCAACAATCACTTTTCACATGATCCTGCAGCAATGACATCTTCCATGCTCCAACAGTGGCATCAACCATATTCCTATTTCATAGTTCATCAACATTTTGGGTAAGTGGAGGTATGTTATTTTCTAAAATTTAATCATGTAATTCCTCAACTTCTAGCAATGAATAATTTGGAAAATTCCCTCATCAAGTTCCCTTTCCTTTTCACTTCTATGACTTATGCCACATCTCATGAGGACATGCAACCAGTTCAGTTGGGGGGTAGGGGACTTTATTCACTACAATAACTCCACTTTTCCACTACCATCATTCCATTTTTCATCTCATTTATCATTTATGAACATTTCTTTTCCAACGATACTCTGTTGCACTTTGCTTCATAGGCATTATTATACATATTGGCATGATTCACACATATACAAAAAAGGGATTTCTTATACCCAGTGATGTTTCCTTATGCACATTGATAGCATATATTTTCCAATAAAAATATGGGAAAATTATTATCATAACAGCAAGAGAACAAATAACGAAATGAATGTTGTTAACACAAGAACCAACATTCTTTATATTCATGGTTGTCACACAAGAACCAACCATAAGAAAAATGTTAGTTGTTACTCATGTAAATACCATCCTAGAAACATTCATTATCAACACTCAAAGCCAACATTCAGATGCCAAAATTTCTTGAGAAGATCCACGCATGGTTGCATGAGGACATGCAACAAGTTAAGTTGGGGAGTATGTTGGGGCTCAGAAATGTCCTATTTTCATCCACCTTTCCCTTCATCATTCTGCACATTTCATCGCCCCATTAACCTTTCACGATATCATTTCATAAATATACTTGGGTTTCACCTTATTATTTTCCACTTTATTCATTTTAGTATTAAAAGGGAATTTGTGATTAAATGTTAGAAAATTGACATGTTTTCATATATATCTCAAAAATGTGTGAG